>JASANG010000031.1:0-169709 GCA_030248215.1 Enoplolaimus lenunculus | reverse complement strand
AGAACAGGGCCGGGATCGTTTTCCGGAGGGAATTTTTTGCTTAGGCTTAGGCTTAGGCTTACGCTTAGGAATAGGCTCATCCATACGCTTAGGCTTAGACTTAGGCTTATGTTTAGGCTTAGAAATATGCTTATACTACTGTTTCGGCCCTGTTCTATACATGGGCCGAGTTTACGATACCAGATCAATAAGTAATATACGTACCAAATATGGAAATATTCGCGTTGCATTACATATACTGTCAATTCCAGTGAATTAATTTTAATTCAGAATGAGTTGAATCACTGACGCTGAATTATGTCTTATGGAACTCGAAATTTTGAATTGTTTGAACTTTCATCAAATTAAATAAAATCACTCGGAATTAAATCTGCTCAGAGTGAGTTGATGTTTCCTGTAGTTTACTCAAAAATAACCAGAAATGATCAATTCTTTGTCTGAGTTGATTAATCAACTTACTGCAATTTACAATGTGTATACGGAAAATTGTTTCATGTTAGGTTAATATCTAAAATTTTTAGCAAACTTTTTAAACCAGAATTATTCTGGCTATTTACCAGTTAATGTTACCTAATTGGGTGTGTTTGGACAGTTTAGCAATAGATATGCAAACATAATGATTCGCTGAAAATAGTTCATTACGGCGGTGTTGAAAATTTTAAAATTCGACACTGGTCGTCAAAACGTGATTGCCAGACTAATTTTTTGGCCCATGTGAACCATAGAGGCCTGCCTACTAAGCAAAAGCACACTCCTAAGCCTAAGCCTAAGCCTAAGCCTAAGCCTAAGCCTAAGCCTAAGCCTAAGCCTAAGCCGAAGCCTAAGCCTAAGCCTAAGCCGAAGCCTAAGCCTAAGCCTTAAACTTACCAGTTTCAAACACCTGCAGTCGTTTTGTCTCCAGCTGGCAGGTCCATATCTTTGACTTGAGTCAATATTTGAATCGCTGCAAAAATTGCAAAATATAGCAAGTTGTTTAAAGTTGCTTACGCTTAAACTCGTAAATCTGTTGATGCTATTTTAAAAATGGTCTTAAAATGAACGCATTACACAACTTTTCGTAAAAATTATATTTTTTTCTGCGTTTTCAAAAAAATATTTCACACCTGCAATTAATGTTCTTTGGTGTTCCTGTAGCAAATACGGAAACAGCTTAAGTTTAGATTTAATGGCTGTTTTTTTTGCTTTGGTTTTTCAACACAAATTTGACGCAAAAGATTAAACAACATCTATTAATGAAAGTAGCTTGCGTATCATTACGCTGCATTCATACTCTGCACTAAAGTTGTATTTATGCAAATACGCTGGTAACTGATATTTGACCAGGACCGTAGCCAACTCACCTTGCAATGAGGGTTGAAAATTTTTCACGGCGGGGTACAAGGGTTTCCGATGAGTTAGAAGTCAGTTTGAAGCCTTGGGGGGGGAATTTTGTCGAGAGGGTTGAGCGCCACCCTCCTTGAATTCTGTGGGTACGGGTTGGTGTTTGATACGATTTAGTTTTAATCTGTTAAGGTTAGTTCAGATTAAAGGGGATGCTTGGAACGTAGCTGAAACTTCCAAATTTACGCATTTGAAAATTGCGAAAACATTTTTTCCATCTTGCTTTTGTGATTTCACTGATTTAAAAATCTTAACTTAAAATAGAAATTAGTACTTAACCCTTTCCCTGATATAGTATACTATGAGCAACTAAATTCGAATAATATACGAGCAGTAAGACACTGTGAGCAGTGTTTAACAATTCTAACATGCATGCGCAGTGAGAACCTCCTCGGGCTCGACCGTCATGCTGCTATAGCTCAGTGGACATCGTAAACGCCTCCAAGCGGTGAGACTGGGTATCAAAACTTTTACCTTGAAATAACATCTCATATGAAATTGAAAATATTCATGTAAGAAAAGGTTAACAACATTAGACAATGGTGGAACAATTTGTGTTTTCTTTCTTTATTTCAGTCATCATTAGGTACGTTTTCTGTTAATTAAAGCCCTATTCACAATTGCAAGTTTTTGCTGCAAGAACATGCAACTGCAAATTGCACACAAAATTTGCATTTTCCATCAGTCAATAAGAAAGCGGCCGCAATGAATTCAGTGAACTTGCATGGTTGTTCACACATGTGAACAGTTTTTAGCTATGACTTTAATGAATTATTTGCATCTGCAAGTATTTCGAACGAGATGTTTGACAACAACTTGCAAGTGCATGTTGCAGCTGAAAGTTCTTGCAGCAAAAATTTGCACGTGTGAATAGGGCAATGTATTTAAAATTGTTCTACAACAACAAACAAATTTATGCAATACCTCATATCTTACAAGAACGCAAGAAATCAATATATAGCCAAATTTGCCAAAACTTTCAGCCAAAATTTTATCGGATCCCCGGGTAAATCATACTGAACCCTTTATATTAGGGTTGCGCTATACTTTACTGTACTGGATACCGCCGCATACCGCTGTGCGGCGCTATGCGTTGCTAACAAAAATATTGGCAAATTCTATTTTATGGCGTGCTGTACGCGACGCTTACGGTGACGTTTTCTTTTTGATGACGTCAGCTACTGTCCTGCGTTTCGTTGTTGATGACGTCAGTCGCTGTCCGGCACCATACCACAACGCACGTGTACTGACCCATATCATATTATACGAATTTGTAAGAAAGACTTCTGACCTGCGGCGCTGTCCGCTGCTGCACGACTCCGCGCGGCAAGGATAGCGTCACCCTTTATTCTGCTCGCGAGTTTTGGCTAAGAAACATTTCGCTTGACGTTTAGGTTGTTGAACAATTGATTTGGCGTCATAGTTTTAAAACAAATACGCAATTAACGCATCAGACAATTTGGTTCTAATCTTTCTATATTTGAGTTAAATCTCAACGGTATTTTGAGACTTACACAAAGACAAACACACACGCCATTTTAACATTGTGATTCGTTGAACGGATGATATTGGTGGTCTGAGTATGGGTCCAAATCGTCAATGGTCAAAGTTGCTAATATTTGCCAAAAAATGATATTGAAAATGATCTTTTGTGTACTGATTTGACCAATGGGGGCCGTTCACGTTTAGCACTGCGTTCGGCAGAAAACAAAGTTGAAATTTTGTTGCAAAATTTGCTACTAAAATTGCGTTTGGCTTCTGGTTCGTATCGCTCGTGAGGTTTGATCGCACTACGAGATATCGTGCGATATCCGATTGAAATATCTGCATCCGCCACTGTCCAATTTCTGACACCTACAACAATACGGCAATTGCTGTTCCGTGTTCAAGTTTAGGTTTAGGATTAGTTCAGTGGCGGTGAAAACCGTTTCAGAAGGAGTTGGTTAGGCAAAATGATAAGCTTGTCCGCGTGGTGAAACTATGCTGCAGGAATTTTGAAACCGCTTATATACAAAATAGCAAAGCGCGTAGCTAGGGATATTCAAGGCCAATGTTACTTTTAGGGACGTAATCAGTAGATTAAACGTATTCCTAAGCCTAAGATGGGCAAAATTTTAAATGCTGTCCGGCGCCGTTTGTCACCGTTCGGCGCCGTCCGCCACGGTGCGATATCATAAACGAATTACTCACCTACAATACCGTATGGTGACAGACGGTGACTGACGGCGCCGTACGGCCGGCAGACGGCGCCGGACGACAAGTATAGCGCAACCCTTACTCAACTTCTAGGCAAACTGGCGTGTCGGACTTCTGGGGAGTCAGGAGAGCCATTACAGCTGTGGAAATGACCGTGTGAGCGACGCGAGCTTGTAACCAGACTCGATTTTTGTTTCAAACTCTTGTCTTTTGTGTAAGTGTGGGTCTATTAGCAAAACCCGGGGCCACAGGTACAGTTTTAAGCTTGAGTGGAGTCGCAGCAAACACGCGTATGGGGAGGAAATCATTGTAACAGGACTCTTATGAAGCCAAAAGCGAACGAGAAGTGAGACGTAATTTTTGTGCAAAATTCATTTCGACATACGACGGTCTTGATTACATCCGTGTGCTCTTGCGAAATTAATATCTTTAAGGGGCGAAATCCTCGTGGTCCAAAAACTTACATTTAAATTTTAGAAAACAAGAATAAGAAACCGGTTTTATTGTGAAACTAAAAACCTGATACCGGAGCTGGGTCGATGTAAAGATCAGGGGCGGAACGTTTTTCTGGGGGACAGAAATAGAGTAAGCTTAGGCTTTATACAAATTTTTGTGCTTGGCTTAAGCTTAGGCATAGGCTTAGGTTTAGGAAAATGCTCATTATTACGCTTAGGCATAGGCTTAGGCTTAGACTTAGGCTTAGGTTTAGGTTTAGGAATATGCTCATTATTACGCTTAGGCATAGGAATATGCGCATTATTAGCTTAGGCATAGGCATAGGCTTAAGCTTACACTTAGGCTTAGGTTTACGAATATGCTCATTATTACGCTTAGGCATAGGCTTAGGCTTAGGCTTAATCTGTTCTTTACATTGGCCCGAAGCTGTTACTGATGTCAGGTTGAAACTTAAGTTGAAACTCAAATCTCGTGAGCGATGTAAGCGCGAAGCGAGACGTAATTTTTGAGCAAATAAAATTATTTTCGGCTTTGCAGATATGCATCTATGGATTCGCTCTATAATTTTGCCAAAATTGCGATCCAAAAAACGATGTTGCTTCAAAATGAATTTTAATAAAACTAAAGCTTAAATGTAGCTTTAATCTCGGAATTTGGTTTGTTAAGCTGTAATCATTCTTTACCATCTCTGCCAAATCCACCCCCTAAAGCCCTTATTTTTAAAGCCTTTGCCGTTGTAGTTTTCAACTGCATTTTGATTGGTTAACAAAATTTTTTTAAACATTTGTCACCCGTCGAAATTTAAAACCGTTTTGTTTCGGCTAAAATCACTAAAAAATAAATTTGGCTGTTAATTTTCGCTGGGATATCAGTGCAAAGTTTTAAAGTCGAAAACCCACAAAGATGTTGTTTCTGCGCCCCGTTTTCACAACCCTCCCTAAGGCCCCAAAAAATATCTGATCCAATTAAGGTTAATATGTTTTATAATTTATATTTGCTTTATATGCAATATATATATATTCATATTGTGTAAATATGTGTATTTGTATATATTTTTAAGACTTTTTTGCAGTGAACCAACTCTGCACCTGTGGAGTGCAATGTGCGTACCATAGGCGTCCTTGTTTCTTTGCCTGACACACACATTACAAGCCTTGAACGCACCTTATTGTATTTGTATTGCGTCAATATAAAACAATGTCAAAAGATATTGGCCAAAAACATTCCCAGCTGACGGAACGAGAGTGCATCCAAACCTATCGCTTCGCCAGCCGCCCCCCCCGGCGTTAAACCGTTAACCCACCTCCACGATGTCATAAATGGAAAATACACATTTGTGGCAGATATGAGATTCCCTGAATGTTTATTTGAAAATTTAGTAATTTTTAGACTTTACGAAAATTTAAGTTGTCTTTTTGGTGTGTTTGCTTTTATCCAACGGTTCAAAAAGCGATGATTTTTTTGCGATATTTTTTGCAATCTTAGCTTTAGCGGCCTATGTTACTTTAAGGGGCGTCCAGGTTTCTGGTGGGTCCATGAAAAGTGTAGGTTTAGATTCTAGATTACATTATTTTGCTTAGGCTTAGACTTAGGTTTAGGAACACTTTTTTGCAACGCTTTGGCTTAGGTTTAGTAATACGCTTAATCTACTGTTACGCCCCTTAAAAGTAACATTGACCGCCCTGGCGATGAGTTGTCACGATGGCAAAATGTGGATTCAGCAAAAATCGTTTTTTACTTACGGGCATAAAAATTACAGGATGGTGTTGGACACCCATTAACTGGCTTTTGATTTGTTTATATTTTTGCAATTTGCAGTATAACAACAAAACTGCAAAGTTGCTGCAAGATGCAATCAACTGCTATTGCTACTGTTATGCATTACGAAGTTTTCGGTTTAATGCTTCGAATGCTTGCTTGTCGTTGAAAATTTTCCTGTAAGCCTAGGGCGGATCCAGATGAGAGGGATGGGGTCGATGTATCCCCCACCGGCTGCCGAGGGTAAGATTTTTTCAGGGTTAAAACCAACGTAAACTAGAATGGCAGTAATGGTGATTTTTGAAAATACGGGAATAAGCGCAAAAAACCTCTTCGTCCGAGTAACAACCAAAAATATCATAGGCTAGAAATTTATGCAACGTCCGCTTTAATGAGTGCATTACATACATATATATACGTATATATCTATATTTAGGCCAATGTTACTTTAAGGGTCGAAACAGTAAATTAAACGTATTACTAAGCCTAAGCCTAAGCCTAAGCTATGCAAAAATGATTTCCTAAACCTAAGCCTATGCCCAAGCCTAAGCCTAAGCAAAAAAATGTAATGTAGAATCTAAACCTACTCTTTTATGGACCACCAGAAACCTGGACGCCCCTTAAAGTAACATGGGTCTATACCAATAGTTGTCATTTTCAACTTGTACATCCCCCCATCAGGAATTCGTGGATCCGCCACTACTGCAAGCAACGCGATATTTGTATATTTTTTCAATTTTTACCAAACGTTCAGTGAAGTTTGACCCTGACGTTTATTTTGGACTAATTTTTATTTTCTATTTATGTCCCATGACAATGTAGGATACCACGTACACTGATTCTCATCCTTTCTAGGAGCTGACAACGCCATTTGAGGCACCCAAGGTCCACACACAATTTAGCTATCAAAACCAAAATTTGTGTATTTAAGCTTAAAATTGCGTTTGCATTTTCGTTCGCTGTTATCCAATGCGTTCCGTTAAAAATTTCTAAATCCGCCACTGTCGATTTCCTTCTCATTTGAGCACAAAAAGACTTCTGAGAAAGTAAACAAAATGGTGTCAGCGCAATTATGCCCCTCATGTGGGTTGAACCCTCTCGCCTAAAAGCAGACCCTGAGAAAATTTCAAAACAGTAAATTAAGTACACTTTAAAAACTTTAATTTTGTTTTTAAATACTAAAATCAGGTCTGTCTTTTTACTCGCAAACGCTCGTAAAAACACATCTATAATTGTGTTCGGATAAAACAATTTCGGCGTTTCCTGAGTTTATGGACGTCCGTCACATTCGATTTTATGGACGAAGCCTTCCGTACACTTTAGAGGCGGATTTAAAAAATTTTGTCAGGGGTGAGGCGAGCTGACAAATTTTATGAAAAACGCAAAAAATTGTACGGTAGGGACCTTATCATTTTATCACCAAAACTATTTCTAACCGAGAAAAAAATTGTAATGTTTTATGACAAAAAAAATGTTTTCAGATGGATAAAAATAGTATTTTTACAAAAAAATTTGGCGAGGTAGAAAATTTCAAAGTAGGTTAGGTGTAACCTTACCATTTTATCACAAAATAATGTGACGGGGGGGGGGGGTCGTACGTCCCCTGCGCCTCCCTCTGGATCCTCAAGTGCAAGCACTTGGTACGCCGCTGTTCAACAAAAACAACAAGTACTTAAAAACTGGTTTCAAGCCTGTGTTGGTTTGGCTTATTCTTAAATATCAGTATTGTGCTGTCCTTTGCCTTAGCCAGTTTTTAGTTTTTGTTTCAATCGGGTTACTGTTGACAAACCCACATTGAAACCTTATGGAACGGAAACAAATTAACATCAAAGATTCCAGCCGCGTCAGTATAATATACAAGACCTGAGTACCGTTTTCGTTGCTATTTAATTGGATTTTCTAAGTTAGAAATACAATTTCATTTTGTCAGGCGTACCTAACGCAATGCGCAGAGGGGACACACCCCACCCCCCAATTCAACTTTATTTTAGACGGGCAAACATATGATCTCGATGAATCGTTTGTTACCGATTTGTCAAATTTGTCGGTAACGAGGCAATATTTCATTGGCTCTTTCGATCGGTTCCTCTCGAGTTAATTTAAATTTCATTGGCTAAAACACCATTGTGGTCAACGACGCTTTAGGTTCCGGTTGTTTTGGGCTCAACCGGAAATGGGCCGACAGGCCCAACTATTTGCGGATTCGTTTGGCGTTTTTTTTGTTGATGCATTAAAAAAGTATTCGTGCAGGTAAACGGTCACAAATGTACCACTATACAAATAGGAAGGTTAGCTTAACGGATAGCTCGTGATGGGGGCAAAACATCTACAATTGTAGGCCGGCCGACTTGTTTCTGTCCCACCGTAAAGGAGTTACTCGAATTCGAATTCAGACCCTTATCTCTGGTTCACTTTTAGGCCTTTTTAAATTCGTTATATGTGTCAAAAATACCGTAGCCGAAGCTGGAGATCAATAAAGCTTGCCGGACCCGGAACCGGAGGTGATGCCGGAGATAAGGCGAAATTAGGTAATTAAAATGATGGATAATCAGCTAATTTTAGCAAATATCAGTAATGCGCTGCAATTGTTTGGTTTTACGTGTATTGCGGCAAATTTTAAGAAGAAACAACGCCAAACAGAAAAGTAAGACGGGCGAAACAAATATTGCAACTGAACGCAACCGTTACATAAACATAGAATACTGGCATAGGGTCGTTGTTAAAGGGTTCAGCTTTGTCGGGAAAACGTTTTGAATAACATAGGCCACGGAAGAATGAATTGTGAGTTACGTTCTGATATTTGAATACTGGTTAGTACTGGATTGGGATAGGTACTTAGACTTGCATGCATACACACGAATATATCTCAATTTTTGCTTTATTTTAGTTTTTTTGTTTTGAATTTCAGTTAGCCACAGGTACATATTTTTCTATTTTTTTCGGTTTTTCCGGGAAAAAAGTTTTGTTTGATTGAATCAATTCTTTCTGAAAAAATCAACCCTGTCTTAAAACATTTGGTGCTACTCAAAATGTGCCCAGTGCTCTAATGTTTAGATAGAAAAGCTTATTACTGTATTGACCGGAATGAGAGGGAGAGGAGTAATAAGAGGGAGGTCCCCATTTTGAGTCCGAATCAATTGGAGTCCGTATCCCTAATAAGAGTCCGTAAGCGGATAGAGTCCTTAAACCCTAATTACAGTTCATAAATGTCAATTAACCCTAATTATAGCGCATAAATGACTCCAGGACCAAATATTTTGAGTGCGAAACTTTAAAGCGTACTTAAATTTTGAAAGTACATTACTAAGTATAACCTTGTAATTTCGCTCATGCTATTGACTCAAGACAAATAAACCTTTAATTCAACGGATAATTGCAGTACCGGATATATATCAGTAACGAAGGGCAGCGGAGCGTGGGTTAAAAATAAATAACAGTCCGTAACCGAATAACAGGGGGTACCCTCTGGAGAGGCCAAATAAATATCAATCCTCCCTTCTTATTCGGGTCACTACAGAACTTAATTTGCTTATACCCGTGGGCAGATCACTTTGCTGGCAAGGAGAGGTAGTAAAAAATCTTAGAATGGGCGTACAAGGGTTTCCGTCGACTTACAAGCGAAGTTAACATATATTCACAGTACAAAATCTCCACAAAACGTGAAAGAACCCTTGAGCCTGTATCTGAGTTGTGAGTATGAACGCTTTCTTATATCGAAAACGTTGCCATTCAAATCCTGGCTTAAAATTTAATTATTATACGAAATAAAAAATATTCATGTGAGAAAGGGTTAAAATTTACAATGCACATCGGAGTATGAGCAGCGAACAATTGCAAATTTTAATATTTTACCAACAATGTTTAACGCCTACTACTTGCAGTCGAAGTAGAATTATATTGCGACACAATCGGAAATAAATATTAAAAATTCTCGTTTAAGCAATTTTGCACCACCTGATGTCTTGTTTTCCGATGCGCGGTAACGTTGCAGAAATCAAGCAATGATAAAATTTATGCTGGGGCCGAAAAGCGATGATTTGACAATTGTGTAATTAATGACTTCAAGGCTTCAATGCCACGTTTTACATTGGTCCATTTTTTGAGGTTTGTGAACAAATTAAGGCCAGAGCAGCCACCCCCCATACTCCCCTGTTTGGGGGAGCACTCATCCCTAAACGGACCCCACCCTAACCGGTTGAAACCAAAACTGCCGAAGTTTTAAAATGCGTTTGGCTTCTCGCTCACTTCGCTCGCGAGTTGCAAGCCCCCACCCTGGAGTTTGGGGATGCATGCAACCCTGTGTGCTCCGGCACTGGTTGTACTTGTTGCAAGGAATTTCGAATATTACTATGTAGCGTATTAAATTTAGCTAAAAATCCATTCTTATACACCTTTCCCATAGAGGCTTTTAAGTCCCGCGCTCGTAGCCAGCTCACCTTGCTAGGTGGGTAGGGGTAAAAAATTTTCAGAAGTGGCATATAAGAGTTTTCGATGACCTACAAGCAAGGTTGAAAATTTTCTAGGGAGGGAATCTTTGCTTAACTTAAGCCTTAACGTTTAATGTGTATAAGTGCCAGGATGCTTTAAAATGCAGTAATTGTTACTTTGCGACATTGGTATGCAGAGTGTTACTTTTTGTTGGACAATGCGGGCCCGGAGCCAAGAGCGACCAGGGGACGGAGGTTCAGCCCCCCTGGAAAAATATTGGTCCCTAGACAATTTTCAACCATGCTTGGAACTCATTAAAAAACCTTGAATGCCCCTCCTGAAAATTTTTTAGCCGCCTCCTCTAACAAGGTTAGCTTGCTACGGGACTACACAAACTGAGTCAAAATGCGACTGCACCAGAGTCAAATTGAGTCGAATTTGACTCTCAAGCGGGGTCTAATTTTGCCTCCGTTTGTGTAGTCAGGAAAAGCCTATTTCCGGAGAGAGAGTCAATTTTACTCACCGTTTGTTACAGTGGTGTACTGTTACTACCCTAAAAACTAGCATTGGCCGTGCATGATGGATAGGGAATATATTGTCATTTTACGCACCTTGAAGAGACCGTCACAGCTTTGCCGACTCAGCGGCAGCAGCCACCGGCTAATTTTATTGATGCTAAGATTTTCAACCGTAGTTATTACTTCCTTGTATATTACCTCTGGCACACATTTTACCTTAAAAACTAAAAATTGTAGTATTTCTAAAACCTCGTATGAGCAATAGTTATGTTTTGAATTGGCTTAAAACCCTTCCATTCATCAGCATTCGACTGAATATAAGAAACGTGTTGATCAACGCTACGTATGAGAGCGAAGTGTAACAGCTATACTAATCTCTGATTTCCCGTATCGGATTTGGAATTATTGTCACCAGAGGTCGCAATATTGTTGACTAAGCTTGCGAGCGAAGCGAACGCGAAGCCAAACGCAATTTTATTACTAAAATTTAAGCTAAAATTTTTTCGTTTTGTTCTCGGTCGGTGGGGAGTTTGGGTCCGGGTGTCCCCTCTGTTGGATATGTCAGCGGTGGGTTGCGTCTTGTCCGAGCACGTGTATGGAGTAAGTGAGACACGGGTTAGAAAGTACCGAGTTGAGTTTTCGTCGTCTATAAAGCGAGTAGAATATTCTAATTAAGCATCGGGTATAAAAACGATTAACTCGTAAAGTGTGCGCGGGTGAGAGCGTTGACCGATTAGGCTCTGCCGGACGTATATTGCCAGTTAACCTGTGGCTACAACCATATGCATCTTAACCGTTTAAAGGTCTTTGATGCTGACCCACTACTGAAACCATTGACGGTGTAAAACTAGCATTGAGCCAGGGTTTCCTAATAGGCCGCTGGGGTCATATGAGTAAACGTGGGTCGAAATTCTGGTTTGGTAATAAAAAAAATTTAGGCTGTGATAACATTATCTGGTAGAGATTAGCCGAAAACCGATGTTTTATTTTACGACTTAGGGGGGTCTGGACTCCCCCCTGGCCAAACGCGAGTTTTCCGTGGCTACGACGGTGGGAGTATCAAGGTCTGCCAATGGTCAAGCACATGCTTCAGCCATTTTTGGTGCCATGAAGCACCATTTAGGCCAATTTAGAAACCTTGACTAAATGTCAGTTATAGATGTATAATGTACCCCTGTTTCTTATCTGACTCATCTTGTGTATTGGTTGATCTGGGGGGGGCAACTGAACCCCCTGGATACATTAATTTAGTTATATCTAGAGGTGTATTGATTGAAAAAATTATAATGGTCCCAGGGACAGCTTAAATTTTCCAAATTGACTCTCTGTTTACATATAAAATCCCGATAATCGCACGACGCTGGTATTTTTAGATTATTTCAAAGTCTTGCGTATACAATTGTGAGTTGAAAATTAACAAACTATTAAGAGTAAAGTGAATGCGTTGACGATTATCGCTAATTGTCTTTTGATGTTAATTTAAACGGATTTATTTGTACACTGTCAAAGATACAGGAAAATTCTAAATAATGGATTTGAAGATACGAGATAGTTTATTTTAAATTTGCCTATTTTTGACCAATCTAAACTTAAATGTCAGAAGTATTTTTTGAGGTTTTATCCGAGGGCGGCAAAGCCTGGGTGTCGCTAGAATCTACCGGTAAAACAGAACCCACACGCCGTCTGAGCGGAAGGACGATGCCTGTAATCCAGCATACGGATATGACAAAGGTTAACTTTGCAGCGGACCTGGATACAGATTAAGATGTATGGTAAAACGCTTGTTTGATAACAAATAAGTAACAGCCAGGGTGTAAACGGATAGTAAAAATAACGGAAACGGAAAACGGATATTTTGAATTGACAAAGTTTCAAAACGGGGGGGGGGTGGGGGTGGGGGGGGGGGGTGGGGTTTTGGGGGGTGGGCCGCCCCTTCGTTTTCCCTCGTTTCCCTTGGGGTGGTCGGGTACCCTCAACTTTTTTATTTTTCTGCCATTACAATTTAGGTGTGCAAAAAATCACCGATATTTCAAAAATTTTAAAGAAAAATGGTAGATGCGTAGGATATTTTAAGATTTTGCATGAATTTCGAAATTTTATTTCATTTCAAACAATTGCAGGATATCTGTAACTAAAAATTGCGATACATATACGTGATTTATAACTAATTTTGAACGTAAAAAGTAACTGAATTCCCGTTATTTCCATAACGGAAACGGGCACCGATTTTTAAGTAGCTGAAGTAGAACCTGGAAAGAAAGTCTTTGAACGAAACAAACAGACCCCAGACGTACCTTGTGTAATAACCCCTTCTCACATAGAGTGGCCTATGGGCAACTCAGCGCAGTGTATATACGTTAAATAGTATATATCGCACAGTGTTTAACAATTGCAACACATACACGTAGTACTAAATCACCACAAGACGTAAGAGCCCCCTCAGGCTCGAGCGTCAAGCTCTTATAGCTGAGTAGTGATGGTAAACGCCTCCCACTCCTGTCATTGGAGTTCGAATCCTAGCATAAAAGTAGGTCTCAGATGAGATAGAAAATGTTCATGTAAGAAAGGGTTAATTTAAGCACCAAATGGTAAGTTTACAGTGACCTCTTTGGACTTTGACGGCATACATCAAACCGTTTATTTGAGAAACAATATTTCACAACTAAATCATTACTCGATTTTCTTCAAAATATGACAAATAAGAGAGAATAAAAACCTTCCAATGACAGGTAAAATACACTGTGGTATTTTCACTGAACAAGTTAAAATACCATAAAGCATTCTCGCTGAGGGAATAAACCCACGATATGATATTTTTACTGGGGGTAGAATTTTCGCTGGGGTAACCAATACCAAGCGACACCAGCACGGAATAGACTCAAGAATGTCAACTCAAGTACGTCCGGTTGACTTCAGTTTCTCCCTTGTGGCCCGAAACATTGTATGAAGCGGCTACATGCCGTCCTCGTGTCAGGGTAGCGCTATATTTGTCGTGCGGTGCCGTCCGTCGCCGGTCATCTCCCTCCGTCGTCGTACGGTATTGTACTCGAGCAATTTGCGTACTGTAGGGTGCAGTAAGGAACGGTAACGGACGGAGACAGACCTTGACGACAAATCAAATTAAACTTTATTAAAAAGTATAGCGCCACCGTAAGACCAGGTAAAGAATTTGTGGTTCAACGAAAATTAGTCATGAGGGTCAACCCCCTTACCCCCCTTGAAGCGTTACTACAGCTTTGAGCATTAACATTGTGTTCACAGGCGCGTTTTATTGAGGTGTTCAGGATCAGTAACAGGGGTGATTTTTACTCAAATTTAAATACTTATTTTGTTAAAGCAGATGAAACAAAAATATGAGCCATTGGTATGGTTTAAATATTGTTCAAAATAATGTCACCAATATTTATCAAATGCCAAACTATTATAATAAAAATAAATAATAATAAAAATAATAATAATAATAATAATAATAATAATAATAATAATAATAATAAAAATGCGATACCCACGATACATTAAATAATTACCCAAGATCGACCATTCATATCCAATGAACGCAAGACAACACTCGGTTGAGTGCAAAATTTTAGCCAATCGCGTGCGCGTTATAGCGTCTTTATTTCTAACGTCATCCACTCATATTCAACGCTGCGATTGTCATACTGCTTGCAAACCAATCAGAACGCGAGCAATGACTGCAATAGTGTTGCAATTTTTGCAACAATCTACTATACTCACAAGAGCTGTAGAAGGCGTTTAGGACAAAAGCTACGGCGGTACAGAGTTCGAGATCGGGTTGATCTGTTGTCAAAGTATGCTTGAAAATATAATTTTAGCACTCAAAGGCCTATCATTTCACGTTGACGACGATATCATCGACAAATTGAACTATTACTATACGAGTTCAATTATAATTATATTCGCTGTGTTAGTATCAGCGAAACAATACGTCGGAAATCCGATTCAATGCTGGGTACCGGCAACGTTTACCGATCCGATGGAACAGTATAGTGAAAATTTTTGCTGGGTCCAAAATACGTATTTCCTACCGTTGCATCATTACGTGCCACAAGACATTGGGGAACGTGAACGCCGTCAGATTGGTTATTATCAATGGGTGCCCTTTTTGCTCGCCTTAGAAGCGTTGCTCTTTTATATTCCGTGCATTGTATGGCGTCTGCTCAGTTGGCAATCAGGTATAAAACCGTTGTGCGGCATATTCTCAAATGTGTATAGCATCTATAAAACTCGGGCAGATTTTCCAAACTGATAATCGAAATTGTGTATGTAAATTTTGGCACTTAAAAAAAGGGCAAACTAAACGCGAAAAATTAGCTGTAAAGCTTATCATTCATTGGTACGAAAGATACAAGACCTATCAACAACTGGTGGTACTACACACATTTGAGGATACGGGCCTTTGATGTAGAAGGTATACTTCAAGGGTGAACATAGGGGAGAATAGACGGGATATATTTTCATCTGATGAAAATTCCACAATACCATGCGTACACCGGGTAACTTTTGAGGGGGTAGTTAGATGAACTCTGTAGCCAACGAAGGCTCAGTTTCCTGCACGTTGAAGTTGAAATGCTTCAGTGTCTGTGACACTGAAGCCCAAAAACTTTCAATAGTCATTCCACTGAATCCAAAATGCTTCAGTATCCGGGCATTGAAGCGACAAAAAAAGCGTTTCAGAGTTCATCACACTTTCGCATCAAAAGTTACCTTCTGTACGCATGTTATTGTGGAAGTTGTATAATTTTGGATCAACTATTCTGCAAGCGTTTCGTTTTGTTTTCTTTACAAGAATTTAGTGTTTCGATCCCCACACATTGGTCAGTTGCTCGAAAGAATTTTTTGATTATACCCCCACCCGGTTATATTTCTCATAGTTCACCCCCTCGTTTGCACTACGTAGTTTCCTGTATCGTGTGCGACTCCGTTCGACGCCGTGTGACATAAAGAGCGACCCTTCGTGCTTAAAAGCCCTAAACGTCACAACTTTATGCTCGCTGTGGCTATTTTTTGGGGCAGCGCAATTGGCGATGAAATATTGGACCAGCCAGGGATCGAACCCGGGCCTCCCGCTTGCAAGACAGACATGCTACCCGCTCCACCAGTAACCCGCGGTATTGGAAGGCCAATTGCACACCATATTACAAAACCTATCGCAAAGGGTATTTGTATGTATGTATCAAGGTTCCAACAGGAACTAAATTTTGCCGGAACAGGAACAGGAATAGGAATTGAATTTTTATGCAGGAACCGGAACAGGAACAGGAGCCGGAATTCGAAATAATTTTCATCGCTGAATTATTGTTGGGCTTTTTAGAAAACTTGCCAAAAATGGCTTAAGGGAATTTTCAGCCATTTAATCATTAAGTTTTGCGAAAACACATCACGAACAATTTAGTAACAGAATTGTACAAAAACACTAATGTTAACATAAAAAATTTCTCAAAGACAAAGTTTTCAATATTTAAATGATTATAGATAATTTGCCACAATACCGTAAAAATTCCCTGTTCCTGCATGTTTGAATACAGTAACAGAAACATGAACAGGCATCGAATTTTTGCAGTACTTCCGGTCGGAACACGAATTCCGGTTGCACCCTGGTATGTATGCATGTATGTATTTCTACAACTCCCAGTCCATGAACCATGAAACGGCTTGTGACTGTTACAAAGGTATTGCTTGTAATGAACAATATTTATGATCAACCGATCAAACAAACCATTTCAAACCCAACTGAGCCTATTTTGTTGTATTCGCTAAACCATAATTTTTCGTAAAACTTACATCAATCTTTTCGCTGGGCATCGCCCGTTAATTGTGTTCCCCTTTTCACACTTATGCTTTTAACAGTTCAACCCCACACCCAAGTAAGCTGAAAAATCACCGGCATTGCAAGTGATTTGTGTGAACAGATTTGTTGCAGGCATTCACGTTCAAAGTATGGTGCAAATGGCGTGTGACGCTCGTTTACTCGACACCGACTCGCGCAACAAAGCCATTCACACGATCGCGTCGCATGTCGACGACGCGTTGCACGCACGTCAACTGATGCAAGCGTCCGATAAAAATCGTTGTTTGTCGTTTTTGTGTGCAAAAAATTCAGGGAGTTCAGTGACCTGCCTTTATTTATCAATCAAACTCCTGTATACATTGAACGTTGTCGGCCAAATCTTTCTACTCAATTGTTTTTTAGGCTCGACGTCAGCGTTTTATGGCTTTTACGTCTTGAACGATTTGCTACACGGCCGCGAATGGATGGAGTCGGGCAATTTCCCACGGGTGACCATGTGTGACTTTGAAGTCAAAGTCCTGGGCAACGTCCATCGACATACAGTCCAGTGTGTTCTGATGGTGAATATGTTCAACGAAAAAGTATTTTTGTTTCTGTGGTTTTGGTATTTTTTGCTCGCCGCAGCGACGTTCGCGTCGTTTCTGTATTGGATTTTCATTTCCACTGCCTCCGGTCGACGCATCAACTTCGTCGGTCGATATTTGACCGGCATCGAAGGCTACAAAATGGTCGATCAGCAAAGTTTGCGTCGATTTGTATTGCAATTTTTAAAACACGACGGTGTGTTTTTGATGCGAATGACGGCAACGCACGCGGGCGAACTGGTCTGCTCAGAGTTAGCGAAAAGCCTATGGGACAGTTATATGGGTGGCGGTAAAACGGAAAAAGTCCACGACGTATAGTAGACCCTCAAATCGTTGGGGTTTTCACATCAAACCGAAACAGCTTCTAGTGAAACAATCCCTGGAATCGTTAATGCTGACTGCTGGTTGATTTTGGAAACGTCCGCTGTCTTCGGAACAGGGTAACAGTAGTAATCGATCATTCTTACAGCTATCGGTCATGAAGCATTGTCGCTGTCAACCGTTTATCACTGGTATTTGGTGCCAATTTTGATCGAACCCCTGATGGCAAAGTTCCGTTGTTTTGAGCTTCTTATATAAACCTGTTGATTTGAAATTTGAAACCTTATTTTAATTCCACTGTACGAATCCGGTGTATAGTCGGCCGCTAATTTTGCCGATAAAATAATATTTATGCAAAACTTGCCCTGCGACTATAACGACTACTTCCGGTGGGTTACCAGCTGGCTCTGGAGACTGTCAAACTGTGTGGGACAGGGGTGTGGGGGGTGAAGTAATATGAAATGCGTGGGAGGCGACGTAGGTTTATGATTTGAGGAATATATACTGTGAGTGAGAACGTTTAAATTAAATGGTTCTCAGCTCGTTGAGTTCTAAACAATCACTCCTGCTATTCAACTTATGATTGGCTGATGCGAAAGAAAAGATAATTGGCAGACGGCGGAGCAATTTGATTGGTTGTTTAGCGATGTTTTGGTGGTGGAAAAAAATCGCCAAATTTCAACAAAAACAACACCTATAATCACTTGAGTAAAAATAACAATACACACGACGTGTTTGACTCGGGGCAACATTTCACTTGTCAAACCTTCATTGAATATTCCACTTCAACTTGAATCGACTGCGTACCACTGTGAAAATAGTTGGTACTGGCGTGAACTTTGATTCGAATTTGCACGCTGATTTGTAATAATTTTCAATAATTACATAGCTAATAGATTTTTCCAGAAAAAAACGTCCTAGTTTTCATTCATGAATTTTGTGGCCACAATTGGTTTACCGTCGACGTTTGGATTGTAGGCTGACTTTCAGCGACAATTTTTGTTTTGTCTTGAATTAAATACGCGTATACAGGTTTAGTCTGTATTTGGCGATTTCGGTATATTCGTCCACAAATCCTGATCCGTGAGTGACATGATCCACAGTGTCGTATAACTTCGGTATCAAACGTCAAACTGAAAATGTAAACAAAATTCCACACAAATGCTTCACAAATCAATTGCGTCTTCTACAGCTTATTTTCTCTGATTGGCAGCTATTTCCGAAGAGCTTTCAATTGTCATTGTTTACCTATGCAAAGATAATATGACAAATAGCTAAAATATTATAGTATTACACAAATAGTTTTAGTGAAGTGACCCAGAGTGCAGTTGCAATATTTAGCCTGTGTCGGCCCATATTCTAAAATGTGTATAGCAACTATCATCAGTTAGTAATACGTTTTCAAACTCACAATTACAGTTGTTAAACTGAAGAAATGGTATGATTGTAGAGGCAGTGAATATGTGTGAAATTTAATGCAGTTGCAATAGTAGCCTATTTAGGCCCATATTCTAAAATGTGTATAGCAACTATCATCAGTTAGTAATACGTTTTCAAACTCACAATTACAGTTGTTGAACTGAAAAAATGGTATGATAGTAGAGGCAGTGAATATGTGTGAAATTTAATGCAGTTGCAATAGTAGCCTATTTAGGCCCATATTCTAAAATGTGTATAGCAACTATCATCAGTTAGTAATACGTTTTCAAACTCACAATTACAGTTGTTGAACTGAAAAAATGGTATGATAGTAGAGGCAGTGAATATGTGTGAAATTTAATGCAGTTGCAATAGTAGCCTATTTAGGCCCATATTCTAAAATGTGTATAGCAACTATCATCAGTTAGTAATACGTTTTCAAGCTCACAATTACAGTTGTTAAACTGAAGAAATGGTATGATAGTAGAGGCAGTAAATATGTGTGAAATTTAATGCAGTTGCAATAGTAGCCTATTTAGGCCCATATTCTAAAATGTGTATAGCAACTATCATCAGTTAGTAATACGTTTTCAAACTCACAATTACAGTTGTTGAACTGAAAAAATGGTATGATGATAGAGCCAGTCAATATGTGCGAAATTTAGTGCAGTTGCAATAGTAGCCTATTTAGGCCCATATTCTAAAATGTGTATAGCAACTATCATCAGTTAGTAATACGTTTTCAAACTCACAATTACAGTTGTTGAACTGAAAAAATGGTATGATGATAGAGCCAGTCAATATGTGCGAAATTTAGTGCAGTTGCAATAGTAGCCTATTTAGGCCCATATTCTAAAATGTGTATAGCAACTATCATCAGTTAGTAATACGTTTTCAAACTCACTATTACAGTTGTTGAACTGAAAAAATGGTATGGTGATAGAGCCAGTCAATATGTGCGAAATTTAGTGCAGTTGCAATAGTAGCCTATTTAGGCCCATATTCTAAAATGTGTATAGCAACTATCATCAGTTAGTAATACGTTTTCAAACTCACAATTACAGTTGTTGAACTGAAAAAATGGTATGATGATAGAGCCAGTCAATATGTGCGAAATTTAGTGCAGTTGCAATAGTAGCCTATTTAGGCCCATATTCTAAAATGTGTATAGCAACTATCATCAGTTAGTAATACGTTTTCAAACTCACAATTACAGTTGTTGAACTGAAAAAATGGTATGATGATAGAGCCAGTCAATATGTGCGAAATTTAGTGCAGTTGCAATAGTAGCCTATTTAGGCCCATATTCTAAAATGTGTATAGCAACTATCATCAGTTAGTAATACGTTTTCAAACTCACTATTACAGTTGTTGAACTGAAAAAATGGTATGGTGATAGAGCCAGTCAATATGTGCGAAATTTTGAACGGCAACATTCATTGGTTTGAAGGTTACAAGATGTATCAGCACCTGCTGAAAAGTGTTACACACGTTTGAGAATAGGGTCCCTGACTAGGGGTCAATGACGCCTACAAAGGCTTATTCGACTTCGTTCCAGCTGTGAAGACCATATGTCAGGAACGAAATTTTCAAGGTCTGTTCGATTGCTAGATCTGGCACAGTCCTAAGATTTCAGAATTGGTTCTATATTTTCTCCCAAAAGAAGTATTCTGTCGCGGAATGTTTGGATTATTAAATAAAGGATTAGACATCAGATTTAGCCTAAGCCTAATCTCTAAGGCCTTAAGAAATAACGAAGTCTACGGAGTACGGTGTAATTTTCGCGTTCTATCAGGTCAACACTTAGACTTAGTGTTGATGATATTCTCATATGTGTGTAGCATCTATTACCAGCTCGCGATAGGCCGCGTTAATATCAAACCAGTGAATGGTAAAGTTTGAAATTGACTGCATACATTGCACTTGGATTATTTTAGCACTACACAAAACCTAATTTCTGAAGCTGCGATATTTCGCTTGACCGATGTAACCAGTTACTGATGATAGGTGCTATACACAGTTGAAAATACGTCTCATTGTAATAAGTGCCCAACAACCCAGAGGCGGATCGAAAAAATTTTGACGGGGGGGAAGGCTGGAAAATGTTATGAGACGCAAAAATTGCAAGGTAGGCGGACCTAAAACCATTTCGTCACCAAAAAAATTAAGGGTAAAAATTGTAAGGTTTTATCACAGAAAAATTTCTGACATTAAAAGATGTATACTTTACTAAAATATTTTCTGCGGGGAGGTAATTGTAAGCTAGGGACCTTATTGGTTTATCACAATAAATTTGACAGGGAGGGGGTAGGACGCGTACGCTCCTGTCTCTAGATTCGCTATTGCAACAACTTGGACAAAGTTAAAAAAAACTAACAACTGCCATTAATCACTCGGCTAATTTTTAAATTCAGATTTCTCGCATTTTGTTATCAGCAGAAACATTGAAACCAAAGACCATCCCAAGCATAATAGAATTGACCGACCCTGGGTTTTAGCCGTAGGCATTTCAACTGCACCCTGATTAGTAATGTTTTTGTTGTGATATTACGTGTCTTTGCTAGTTAATCATTACTTGTTTGTTAATATTTTATTTACGCTTGGTCGTGTGTGTATATTTAGGGGACGTTAATTGTACCATTTCTGGGGTCGCATATATTCAACCATAGAACCCTACAGATGATATATATGTTCATTTTAACATACCTTAGAATAAGCTTTCTGGATCCTAGCACGCCCGCAGCCAGCTTACCTTGCTAAGGGGGCATACAATTTTAAGATGGGCATACATGGGTGTTTGTTGACTTACGAGCAAGTTTAAAACGCTTATCTAGGGGGCAAAATTTTTGCTGGGGGCGCAGCCCCTCCCCTCTGGCTACAGACCCGGGTCAAAATCGAATTTCAACTACGGCTACTGGTATCAATACAATTTTGGGATTTGTTCAACTCAACAAGCCACCTGTTATCTTAAGGACTCATAACGAAAAATGGCATAAATGAGTACAAATTGCGACAAATTTCAACCGGATGTGGCTGGCAAAATGTTTCTACCTTCTGATATCCACTGTTTGCTTATAGTTTTCAAACAATGATTTTTGATACTTTGACCTGGTTTGACGCAAATTTCAACTTTGAAGCTGCTGAGATAGCTAATTTTATTTTGAACCTTAACAGACCTCTGTAAGTCAACTTTTGATTTTGGCCAATTTGGATTCAGTGGTACATTTTAAAATATTTTAAGTTGCGTTCGATATATAATAGTGAAAAAAGCTTGTAAGGAAAACGAACCAGAAGCCAACTGTATGTAATCTTAATACTAAATCGTAATAGCAAATTTTTGGTTTTGAGCCCTGTAATAGGCGTTAGGCGAAGGTGCCTTTCCTTGGATACGCCTATAATTAGACGTTATTGTTAGCCAAATTCCGATCACAACATGGTTATAACTGCATTGCTAGTTCTTTGAACGAACTCGCGTACCGCTTTTGATTATCGCATCTAAAGCCTAAATTAAGTTCTGAACCCGTATTCTCAAATGTGTGTAGCACCTATGCCAATTGGTGATAAGTCTTGTAACTTTCGAACCAGAGAATGGTGAGGTTTGAAATTCAACACATTTATTGCATTTGATTTGTGCAAATTTTGAGATCTGCAATTGCAGCAGTACGTTAGTTTAAAAACCTGTTACTAACTAATGATAGGTGCTATATGCATTTGAGAATATGGACCCTGAACGAAGATAAGTTGATATGTATTCTTTGTTAGAATACAACTGTCTATATTCTAATAATACTTGACATTCTAAATACGTTCTTATTAATCCCGGTGCGTATTAACTGTTGTATATACCTGATCAGTTATTAATCTTAACGATGTGTCCATAACGTTTATTTCTGGTTTTAGGTTAATTGTATAAATATGTGATCGTTCTATTGCCTGTTTAAAGTAACGAACCCAAGATATGTCGGTGGTAAGATATGAAGTTTGCCAAAATTTGCAATCTCCCGTGTCGAGCTGTGAGGATACCCTGCAATTTTTTTCATTAAAACCCTATTCACACGTGCAAGTTTTACTGCGAGAATTTGCAGCTGCAAAATTCACTTGCATGTTTTGTCCAAAAACCCGTTCGAAAAACTTGCCGCTGCATATAATTTATTATAAAAAGTCATAGCTAGGAATTTAGTTCACATGTGAGAATAACCGTGCATGGTTCACTGAATTTATAGCAGCCGCTTTCTTATTGGCCGATGAAAAATGCAAGTTTTGCGTGCAATTTTACAGTTGCAAGTTCTTGCAGCAAAAACTTGCACGTGTGAATAGGGCTTAAGACCCATCAAAGTTTTTTCGAAAACGAGTAAATTAAGCAAAACGACCGAGAAGTCAGACGCATTTTTACATTAGTTTTTGTGCAAAAATTTCTTTTCGGTAAATTCGTTTTGAAAAATACTTTGGATGAAATGTAAGGTATCCCAATACGGCCACTGGAGTAATTTTCAATTTTACCTCTGATTTGCTTGAGTTACGTGTTTAAACTGTAAACATTTAGCATCAAGAGTGGATGTTGACAAGAGTGTGCAACTGAGTACATTCTGTGTACAAAATAATGATACCCAGCGCACGTTGCGTTTTTGACCAACCCCCTTATATGGCGGGGGGGCTCGTTGCACGAACATTTTCAATTTAATCTCAAGTTTCTTCGATTATATTCGTCAAGTTTATGTTTACTGCTGGTACATTTTGTACCATGCAGAACTCCTGTAGTTGCACACTCCTGTAGTGATAATCCACTCTTATAAGCATCAAAATTATTGTCAACAGTTTTTTGCTTAAAAGAGTATAAAATGAGACATAAGTGTATAAATTTTAAGTATAAAAGCCAATAGCGGCATTTTTTTCGTTATAAAACGTGTTGCCTATCCCGCAACAAACAGTTATTTAGACACAACCGGTATTTAGTAATCGTTTTCAGTACGCAACAAACTTTGTCTAAATATCTCGTTTTTCCTCTCGCAGTTTCTTTAGTCAATACGGAACTTGTGTAGAACAAGGCCGGAACGCAATATTATAAGCATATTTCTAAGCCTAAGCGTAACAATGAGCTTATACCTAAACCTAAGCCTAAGCCTACGCGTAACAATGATTTTATACCTAAGCCTAAGCCTACGCTTAAGCGTAGCAATGAGCTTATCCTAAGCCTAAGCCTAAGCCTAAGCCTAAGCCTAAGCGTAACAATGATTTTATACCTAAGCCTAAGCCTACGCTTAAGCGTAGCAATGAGCTTATCCTAAGCCTAAGCCTAAGCCTAAGCCTAAGCCTAAGCCTAAGCCTAAGCCTAAGCGTAACAATGATTTTGTACCTAAGCCTAAGCCTACGCTTAAGCGTAACAATGAGCTTATACCTAAACCTAAGCCTAAGCCTACGCGTAACAATGATTTTACACCTAAGCCTAAGCCTACGCTTAAGCGTAGCAATGAGCTTATCCTAAGCCTAAGCCTATGCCTAAGCCTAAGTTAAAAGTTAGTCTAAAGCGTAAACTTGCTCTATTACAGTCCCGCAGAAAAACGTTCCGGCTCTGCTCTGTACATGGGCGTTCAACTAACAAATCAGCATCAAGTTTTAGCAGCAATGTACCGATAAAATTTGATTGTAAGGCGTTGAAGCCAGACGCATTTTAAAACATAAGCGGTTTTTATTTCAACCGGTTGGGGTGGCGAATCCTTTAGGGGTGCCCCCCCTAAATGGGGGAAAGGGGGAGGGTTGCTGCTCCGGCCCTGACTGAATAAGAACAACATAAATATTAAGTCTTAAACTGGCAAAAGGTTAACGATGGTTCAAAGATGCCGTTGGTTTCGAACGAACGAAACTTTGATTTCGGCTGCTGGAGGTTAAACCCCTCAAAAAATGATATTTCAGGCAAAATTTGAAATTTAATATTGTAAATCAACAAAGGCGAATCGTATCGTATTGTTTTGAACTTAATTTCTGTTTTGTGTTTGTAATGAATTTCATTTTTTTGCTTTTATTATGAAAGAATATTAATAATAAACCATATGCCGTGGGAACGTATTGTTTATCAAGCTTAAGTATACACATACAAAAAGTATTTCGGATTTTATTCAGAAAAATATTTTTTCTGCGTCAAATCTGAAAAGTTTTTCTGATATTTAAGACAATTTTTCTAAAAATAACTGGAAAACGTTTATTTTCAAACTTTATTTCATAGCTTTTTTGAAAACATTTCTGTTATAACACAAATACTTTTCAAGTGCACCTTGCTAATTAAATTTCTTAAAGGTAAGAAATTTTTTCTTAAATATCAGAAATATTATTTTGAGTGTAATCTCATTCTTACACTTAGGATTAGGCATTGGTTTAGGCTTAGAAATATGCTTATTCGACTGTAACGGCCAGCTTCTATATATTGGCGTTGGTCACTTTGGTAAGGTATCAATTTAATTTTTGAACCAAATGTATTAAATATGCTAAACCAACCTTATTTGAAATGCTAAATGTTATGATGTATAGATGCTGAAATTAATTCAGGTGTTGAAATTAATTCAGATGCTGAAATTAATTCAGGTGTTGAAATTAATTCAGATGCTGAAATTAATTCAGGTGTTGAAATTAATTCAGATGCTGAAATTAATTCAGATGCTGAAATTAATTCAGATGCTGAAATTAATTCAGGTGTTGAAATTAATTCAGATGCTGAAATTAATTCAGATGCTGAAATTAATTGAGATGCTGAAATTAATTCAGATGCTGAAATTAATTCAGATGCTGAAATTAATTCAGATGCTGAAATTAATTCAGATGCTGAAATTAATTCAGGTGCTGAAATTAATTCAGATGCTGAAATTAATTCAGATGCTGAAATTAATTCAGATGCTGAAATTAATTCAGATGCTGAACTTAATTCAAATGCTGAAATTAATTCAGATGCTGCAATTAATTCAGATGCTGCAATTAATTCCGATGCAAAAATTAATTCAGATGCTGAAATTAATTCACGTTCTATAATTAAATCAAATGCTAAAATTAATTGAAATGCTGAAATTAATTCAAATGCTGAAATAATCGGCACAAAGGATAACTCGTTACGGTGTGGGGGGGAAAAAAAGGAATTAATTCAGGTGCTGCAATTAATTCAGCAGCTAAAATCTATACAAATGCGGAAATTATTTCAGAGAATAAGATAAATTCAAATGCTGAAAATAACTCGTTACTCGCTAATTTTCACTATCGCCGTGGGAGCGATTCAAACTGGTAAGTTGTACCTTCATTTTTAATGATGCAACCGAAAGTTGACTTAGAGTTCGTACTTTGGCAGAAAATTAATTTTACGGAAACCTTTGAAAGGTTTAAACGTGTTAACAAACCTCCGGTTGCACCATGATATATTTATGAATGAAACCAAACGAACACAGCATTTCAAGCACTTTTTCCGGAAAATAAGTTCAATTCATGTTGAATTATGAGCGAGCAAAGATTTTTAATTAGTTTTCAGTTATACACCTAATTCATTTTTACTACACTGTAACAATTCCAGTGAGTTCATTTTAACTCAAAATGAGTTGAATCCACTAAGAAATCTGAGCTCTGAATTAGGACTTTCATAGCTCAGAATTCTGAATTGTATGAACTCATCCTGAGTTAATTAGATAACTCACAAGGAATTGAATCAGCTCAGAGTCGGTTAATATTTACTGTTGTTAACTCATAAATTACAAGCAACAACTAATTCCCTCTTTGACATCAATCAACTCATTGAAATTTACAGTGCACTAATAATAAGTGATTTCAACAGCATTTCAGGAGGCCATAGTCTTCATTTGACTCATATTCCCATGAAGACAGATTAAGTTGTATTCAGGTAAACGTTTTATGTCAATTTTCAAGACAAATGTTTCCGTATTACAGTCCCAACAAACAAACGGAACGGACCTAGAAGTATATAACATGGGCCAATTCATAAATGATTGAAATAAACGTTGTCCGCTATTCCTAAAGCTGGTGTTTGCTCAAAAATTGTTCATTTTGAAAATTTTTGCATATAATTCAGTTAAATGTTTGAAAAACTACCCTAAACCTACACTGTAAATTCCAATGAGTTGATTAATCAATGCAGCTAGCGACTTAGTTGTTTCTGAATTAATATCAGTAAACATTAACTCACTCTGAGTTGAGTTGATTCTCACTCTGAGTTGAGTTTACTCTGGGTGATTTGATTAACTAACTCAGAATGAATTGAATCAACCACACATTCAGAGTTCTGATAGTCCTAACTCAGACTGAGTGATTCAACTCATTCTGAGTTAAAATCAACTCACAGAAATTTACAGTGTAAACCTATAAAAGCCTAAACAAGTCTAAAGCTTAAGCCTAAGCATAGTGATTTGCGACAAATTGACAAATCGAGCAGATTTCGTATCACACAAGTTGTCGATCAACGAGTTGTCGGGTAAAAAATTGCCGTAAATACCCTCGAAAGGATACTTTTTGGTTTTGTGTTTTTATAACAAAATCGGCCAATGTTACTTTATAAGGGGCGTAACAGTAGATTAAGCGTAAGCCTAAGCCTAAGCCTAATCGTTGCAAAAATGTGTTGCCATGCCTACGCAAAAAATGTAATCTAGAATCTAAACCTACTCTTTTATGGAGTCACCAGAAACCTGCACGCCCCTTAAAGTCACATGGGCCAGAATATTTGCCCGATTTAAAAATATTTTTGACTCAATTTTAAGACAATTTTATCCATAACTTTAAGCTATTTTAGTGTTTAGTCAACAAGCAAGTCTCATACAGCAGTTACAACTTCAAATTTCAAGCAACAAAACATTTTGTGAAACTCTCAACGTTCGACACGAAGGTTGCTTTTGTGGAGTTCAGTCTTATGTTTGTGGCCGTTCAACTTACTGTTCACTATTCTGTGCAACTTCTTGGCAATGTAGCACAACTCGACCGTACTGCGATTATCCGTTGAAATGCAATACCCAATCAGGTCAATGCTCATGTGTTCCGTCAGGTGTTCAACTCGGATCGTTGGATTCAAAACCCGATGGACGTTGGTGTTGCTCTGGACTACTGCCCGGTATTCGAAACAACGGGTTATGCCAACAGCCGCCGATTTGTATCAAAGATATTCAGTGTTGGAGGCTTGAAGGAACGAGTTTGTTTTGCGACCGCTGTGTTGGAGGAAAGTGTCACAGGTCAACGAAACTCAATTGTGGACTCAGTTTTGCGACAATTAACACTCGTTTAACTGATTTGCTTGGATCAGGAGCTCCCGTACCAGTAGTTTAAAAACTGTATCTTATTTCTAAACGCAATAACTATAATTTAGCATCTTCTTAATATTATTCTATACAATTAAAGCTGGAATGACCCACATATGTATTTTGGGCAGAGTTAAAGCTGTTGTAATGAATGTTTCATATATACACAAGAGACAACAAACATGTTTATGGAAATTAGAACAGTTTCATATGAAAGTCAATGTACACGATGTAGCTAATAATAAAAGATTTACGGAAATGTAAACAAAAGGTAGTGCGCATCTTTCAAGAATAAATAGTTTTCTGATTAATGTTTTAGGGTTGCAAATTTGTAACCACGTTAACTAGAATGTATTACAGCTAAAATTTATGAAAAATGAAATGAAGTACTTAATACAGAATAAATCTCGCTCAATGTATTGAACAG
Organism: Enoplolaimus lenunculus; assembly: GCA_030248215.1. Classification (NCBI taxonomy): domain Eukaryota; kingdom Metazoa; phylum Nematoda; class Enoplea; order Enoplida; family Thoracostomopsidae; genus Enoplolaimus; species Enoplolaimus lenunculus. The sequence continues at coordinate 141,138 of JASANG010000031.1, read as the reverse complement.
GGCCGTAACAGTTGTTTAATTCCTAAACCTAAATCTAAGCGTAAAAATAAACTTATACCAAAGCCTAAACTTATTAAGCATAAAAATTAGTCTAAAGCGTAACCTTACTGTATTGCAGTCCCGCAGAAAAACGTTCTGCCCCTGTAGCTTTACATAGGCCATAATATCGAACAGTCGCTTAAAAAACTATCGCTAATCCTTAAACACGGATATAAAAAAGTTTCATAATTTTACCGCATTATGTGAATTCCCATTGTTGTCATTCATTCATTTGAATTCAAAAACTGTTAATTCTCTCATAACAGTTGAAATATTTTATTTTTTTATTAAGGATTTCGTTGAGTTAAACTTTCGACTGGCGTTGGCAGATTCAAGGGTGACAATTTATATTATTTTCCCATCAAGAACTAAAACCAAGGCTAAAACCCAGGTTCTGTGTCAAAATTTAGTACTAAAATCGCGTGTGGCTACGAGTTTATAAGCTTGAGTTTAGGATATAATTTACACTATTATAAATGTCGCCCAACCGTGAGATATTTTTTTTGCATTCGGGGTACTGCAATCACATGCAACCGTGTACAATCACACATTATTTAGTCTAAGTTTTCAAAAAGTTTGTGGTCGACGCAATTTACAGTTAAAAATTTTGAGCTAAACAAACAACTAATGAACAAGAATAGAAATGTAGCATCAGACAGCTTCATGTGCACCGCGGCCCGTGTAAAGTTCAGGGGCGAAACGTTTTTCTGTGGGACTGCAATAGAGTAAGCTTAAGCTTAAGACTAATTTTTTGCTTGGCTTAAACTTAGGTTTAGGCTTAAGCTTAGGAATATGCTCATTCTTACGCTTAGGCTTAGGCTTAGGCTTAGGAATATGCTCATTCTTACGCTTACGCTTAGGCTTAGGCTTAGGCTTAGGCTTAGGAATATGCTCATTCTTACGCTTAGGCTTAGGCTTAGGCTTAGGCTTAGGAATATGCTCATTCTTACGCTTAGGCTTAGGCTTAGGCTTAGGCTTAGGAATATGCTCATTCTTACGCTTAGGCTTAGGCTTAGGCTTAGGAATATGTTCATTCTTACGCTTAGGCTTAGGCTTAGGCTTAGGAATATGCTTATAACACTGTTACGCCCCTGTTCTTTTTTACACTGACCTGCAACCCCATGGATGTTTACTGTTATACCACAGCCCTTAGTCGTGGTTGCTGAAAAATAGTCAAAAATACAGTTACTCTAACTTTTTACCAAAATATTTTTTGGGTCAGGGACATCTACACTGCAGAAAATGGTGTGTCAAATTTCTTTCTCCGAAATAGGCTCTACGAGACAACAAAAAACAAAGTCAAATTTGACTCTGCCGAAGTCAAATTCGACTCACTGAGTTGCACGTTTAGCTCACGCATAGTCGAATTTGACTCAGATTGTGCAGTCCCGTAGTGCATATTTTGGAGAGAGTTCAATTTGACTCAACATTTTTTGCAGTATATGGAATTTCTCTAAAATTTAAAATTGGATTTGAAAAACGATCTAAGTGCGGTAGTGAACCGTATATCCAGGGCCGGAGCAGCCACCCCACATACCTCCATTTTGTGCCCCCACCCCTGAAGGGGCCCCACCCACCCTAACCGGTTGAAACAAAAACCGCTTAAGTTTCAAAATGCGTTTGGCTTCTCGTTCGCTTTGCTCGGGAGATTGGGGACCCCACCCTGGAATTTGGTGAGAGCCCTCACCCTTGCCTGGTCCGGCACTATGTATAGCTGTTTTTGTTTGTTCAAATACGACAATCTTGATAACGACACTCTGGCGAGATTTTAAGCATTCAACTTAGCATACTTTCTAGCGCAAGGTCAATTCAGTTTCAATTCACTTCAGAACTAAATTTCAACCTTCGACGAGCCTGACTTTCAAAAACCCTTCGTGCTCGTGGCCCATGTAAAGATCAGGGGTGGAACGTTTTTCTGTGGGACTGCAATAGAGTAAGCTTAAGCTTTAGACTAATTTTTGTTTGCTTGGCTTAGGCTAAGGTTTGTCTAAGGCTTAGGAATATGCTCATTCTTACGCTTAGGCTTTGGCTTAGGCTTATAGGAATATGCTTATAACACTTTTCCGCCAGTGCTCGTTACATTGGCGGTGCCCGTCACCGTGTGGTCCCCAACGAATTTAATAACGAAGACGAACCCACAGTGGTAAAAGTAGTCTAGAACCATTTCTAAATTGTTGCGGTGGCCACAACCCCCCTGTCTTTGCCCGACTACGCTCCCATGTATAAAGCGTCTGACTAATTTTCACTCAAAAATATTCAGTGTGAAATATATTAAAATGCCGATTTCACATATTACAGTATTAATTTTGTTTACATACCTGTCGATACTTGCTGACAACAACGAAGGTTCATTTTACCGTAAGTTTAGCCGAAATTTCAAATTTATCCAAAAATACAAACTTTCCAGCAACAAAGTTAATTTTAAATTTTCAAAAAAATATTTGTTTTCTATAATTTTTGAAGGAAATTGAAAAAAAAATTAACAATAATGAGAGTTGACAATATTTGTCACTTGACCCCAGAGGTGGATCCAAAAAATTTTACTGGGGGGGGGGGGCGAACTGGCAGATGTTTCTGGATCCGCTGGTGCTTGGCCCATGGTTGCCACGCAATAAAGACGTTTATCAAAAAATTGTACATTTGCATATCTGCGTAGTGTTTAGTTTAACCGTATTAAGCTTTGTTACGGTATTTTTACTATTCATTATACACCATGTCTCAATGCTAAGATGGGGTCCCCATTTTGAGTTCCAATCAGTAGAAGTCCGCATGCCTACGAGTTCGTAAGCGGATAGAGACCCTAAACCCTATATTGAGTCCATAAACGTTAATTATCTCCAATTGTATTGCATAAATGACTTGAGGACCAAATAAAGTTGAGTTCGAAACGTTACAGCATATATACTTAAGTTCTGACATTATATTCCTATCAAGCATAACCTTGCATTGTCGCTCAAGCTTTTGATAAACGTTTAATTCAACTGATAGGTGCAATGCAACAGAATAATAGGGGTACCCTTTTTAGAGGCCAATTAAATATCAGTCCCCCATCTTATTCGGGTCCGTACAGATACGCAAACATTGTTAATTGCTACTAAATCGTGATCATATAAGCTATATATCTTGGCCGCGCAAGCCAACGACTAGAACAGGTTCGTAACAATAGTACAAACATATATACTGCCAAGCCTAAGCCTAAGCGTAATCGTAAGAATGAGCTTAAACCTTAGCTTAAACCTATAAGCGAAAAATTAGTCAAGAGCTTAAAGCTTATTCCACTGCAGTCTCAAAGAAAACGTTCCGCCTCTGATGTTTACATGTTTCAATGTACAATATCCCCACATCATTGCCAAGAAAACAACATATGTTTACAGCTAAAGTACACCAGAAATATGGTTCTTGTATTCCCTCACCGATTCGTTCCCGGGGGTGACTGCCTAAAAAGAGCTCATCCCCTGGAACCAAAAATCAAGCTTCGAGCTGTTAAATACAAAAGCATACGTCAAACGTCCCACGGCATAAAATGGTGAGTCAAATTGACTCTCTCCGAAATAAGCTTTTCCTGACTACGCAAACTGAGCCAAACTTCGACTCAGCCAGAGTTAAATTCGACTCAATTTGACTCTGGCGGAGTCGGATTTTGACTCAGTTTGTGTTGCCGGGAAAAGCTTATTTCGGAGAGAGTCAATTTGACTCACCATTTTTTGCAGTGGTTCCTCGTTTTACTCGCGAAAATTGTTGTTATCTTAGACCAGGTTAACATCAATTATGCAAAACGAAGCTATTTTTAATCTAAAACGAAAGGACCATCAGTTCGGTTTTAATAGAGGCTCGAAGAACCTTAGCCAAGGCCGCGCACTGTAAATTCCAATGAGTTGATTAATCAATTCAGCCAGCGAGTTGGTTATTTCTGAATTAATATCAGTAAACATTAACTCACTCTGATCTGAGTTGCTTCTCACTCTGAGTTGAGTGGACTCTGAGTGAATTGATTAATTAACTCAGAATGAATTAAATCAACTCAGTTTTCCGAGTTCTAAAAGTCCTAACTCAGACTGAGTGATTCAATTCATTCTGAGTTAAAATTAACTCACTGAAATTTAAAGTGTATCAACTCACTCTGATTTTGAGGATAGCCAATTTGTGTTTTCATCTTTGTTTTAAAGGTTTTACAATATTTTATTTATCTCTTACAGGAAAACTTTATCTGACCGATGGGACGCATCGACTTTGCCGGATGTACGATTCGTACACAATGCACACGGTTCATTTGGATCTGTTCCGGATTGCAGTCACCGGTGAAGCAGGCGAGCGACGATGTTGCACTGAATGCTACAGTCGACCCGAGTGCGTTGCGTTTGTCTACGAAGACGACAATCATAATTGCTATTTGAAGAAATCAGTTGCAATGGCATCAATAGATCATGGACTCGGTCATGCGGTTGGCGTTGTTCGGCCGTTTGAAGCCTTAATTCGAGGCCGTCGATAAGGAGCAATCAAACTCAACGCGTATTGTAAGGAAAGCAACCAGGGACGGATACAAACAGGATACAGAAGATAATGTAGGGACCCGAAAAAGAGGAATTGACATTTATTTTGACCTCTCCAGAGGATACCCCTTTTATTCGGTTACGGACTGGTATTTATTTTTAACCCGCCCTCCGCCGTCCTTCGTTACTGATATATATCCGGTATTGTAACTGTCAGTTGAATCAAGAGTCGATAATGACTATTAACAAGAGTTTGCAACTGGGCACGTTCTGTGTAGAAAAGAATGTACGCGGTACGGGTTGCGTTGTTAGCCTACTCCCCCCTATATTTAGAGGGGGGTATATACAAATGGTGCGAACCATGACAATTTATGTATGCGGCGTCAAACATGCTCCTCTTAGAGTTCAATTTAGGGGTATTCATGTGATAGCGAGCCCCCTCTAAACAAAGAGGGCGGCCAAAAACGCAACGCCCAGTGGTACATTTTGTATCATGCGGGACTCCATTGCACACTCTTGTTATTATCCGCTCTTGGTTGAATTAAAGGTTTATTTGTCTCGTATCAAAATCTTGAGCGATGATATAGGTAAATGCACTTTCAAAACTTAAGTATGCTTTACAGTTTCGAACTCAAATTTATTAAGCCCTGGAGCGTTTTATGCACTCGATATTCCGTAGTGGGTGGAGGTGAGGGATATTTGCCAGGAAGGAAAATCTTGACACTGGCACCATCAGTCATCGTACGGTACATACCCGAACCGTACGGTGCCGGGCGGAACCACACGACGCGTATACCGCTTCGTTCACCTTTAAAAGGTTTCATTTTATTTTAAACACTTTGATGTAGTTTAAGTTGCTGGTTTAGACTTTGGCTTAGGTTTAGGCTTAGTAACCAGAATACGTTCTGCATAGCATTATTTCTAATTTGTATAATTTCACAATTAACCTGTTTCATGACACCAGAATCAAAATAATATCAAACTCAAACAACAGCCAATGGTACGAAATCGTTTCGTTTAGGAATGTCAAAATTAAACACTGTATTTTAAACGGTATTTGCGTTTCAAAAACATTTTTCATTCTTTAAAAGCGGGTTTTGTTTGCAAGTGGAGAAACTCTAAAATGAATTACTAGTAAAATACGGTACAACCGGAATTCTGTCTCCGGATCCGGTAGAATTTTTGCCTGAGGTTCTGCAAATTTTGGTATAGTGACACTTTTTCATAGTTTTGCAAAACTCGTATTGTTTTGGGCACGGACGTCCCTAAGGGGGGCACTGGAGGGCCGTAGCACCCAAATATCGACGATACCCCCCAAATGACTCAGTTTAAAAGTAAACACTCTTGAGTTGCAATTGTAGGAACGACCCGAGATCATTTGGTACCCACCTCCAAACATAATTTTCTGCTGACGACCCTTGCTTGGGGTGTTTAAATTTAACTATTAGTACCATTTTAAGAACAAAAATTATCAAGATTTCTGAAAAAATAAGCTTAAAACGAAGAATTTTTAAATAACTTAAAAAATAATTGCTAAAATTAACAAATTAAACATTGTTAAATCTTGTTTCAGTAAATTTGGTTAACCTCCGGCTCCGGTATTTTTTATACCTCCGGTTGCATCCTGCTAGTAAACGCTGCTTCGTTAGCGATCGTTAGCGGTTGTCAAAACGCTTTTTTTACAATGAAAACCATTGTCACAAAATGCAAAAAGGGGTACTGTATTTTTTGACAGGTGTCCCCTCGTTTCGTTTCTACATTTATGAACTCGGATACACAGTTCCGATTAACGTTTTGCCACGGAACTTCAACGGATAGCTTGTCACTGAAAATGGGACGCTTTCGATGTTGAATTTACACGCATTTTTACCCGGTTTCGTTAAAAAGCACAATGTAAACAGTGAAAATTCGAATTCTGGCGTTGTTCCAACGAAAAACGAACCGTCACGTTTTGTCTGACCTGACCACACGTACCGTAATCGAACGAACATTGGTCGATATGATTTGTCCTAGAAAATAAAACCTATGGTAGTGACCACATAAAAACGGGGGTCCAGTATTATTTTTAGGACCGTAACTGAAGATTAAGCATAGTCCAACGTAAGACGTAAAGGCTATTAAGCGTTTAAAATAGTGTAAACGTAAACCTAAGCCTATAAGACTAAGCAAAAAATATAGTCTAAAATCTTAAGCCTGCTCTTATGCAATGTCACCGCAAAATGGGACTGCCTTAAAGGTAACATGGTCCCAAAGGGATATGCAGACCTTAGGTTTATATATTTTGTATCTGCGAGAACCCTGGGACCACATCCGTAAATCAAAACAGTTTATGCAAGGAAAATAAGTATTGTCCAAATTGGGGCCAATGTAAAGAACAGGGGCGGAACAGTATTATAAGCATATTCCTAAGCCTAAGCCTAAATCTAAGTGTAAGAATGAGCATATTTCTAAGCCTAAGCCTAAGCATAAGCGTAAAAATGAGCATAATCCTAAGCCTAAGCCTAAGCCAAGCAAAAAATAGTCTAAAGCATAAGCCAACTCTCTTCGAGTCCAACAAAGAACGTTTCGCCCCTGATCTTTATATGGGCGCAAATTTGTACAAAGTTTTTATATTAAGAACATTTAGTTGGGTATCTTGTTGCAATTTAATGAGGTCCGCCTCCGGCTCTGGCTCGTTGCAGCAAATTGACCCCCGGCTTCGATGTGTATTGTTGACCTTCGGCTTCACCTCCGGCTCCGGTTCCGACTTGTTTTGTTGACCTCCGCGACTCCGTCTCCGGCTTCGAAATTTTGACCTCCGGTTGTACCCTGCGACCCGGCTATTATCCCTTGACGAGACACGCGAAAAATGTATCAAAAACAATACCATGAAACCGTTATTAAACAGTCCCACGAGTTATTTGATTACGAGTTCGTCACATATAGCAAAAGTACCCATAGCGACCTGCCTATTAAACCTAAGCCTAAACATAAGCCTAAGCTTAAACCTAAACATAAGCTTAATCGTAAGCCCGTATTTGCGAATGTGTGTAGCACCTATCATCAGTTGGTAATAGGTCGGTTAACTTTGGAACCAGCGCATCCTGGGCTTCAAAATCCAGCACATTGTTCACGTTTAGTTTGGCCTACTTCTGTACCAGTTTTGAGATCTGCAATTTCAGATGTTAGTCAGTTTGAAAAGCTATCGCTAACTAACGTTAGCTGCAATTACGCATATAAAAATATGAACCCTAGACTAAAGTCGAGGCCTGAGCCTAAGTATACCAGTCTTTAAAGTCCACCTGACCCCTGTCTAACAGTTGACAGGCGTTTATGACATGCGCCAGTAATTGATTACTGTGAACAGTAGTGTTATCGTTCTGTAGTAGGTAACTTTTAGCCGGCCGGAACATATCAAAGTTGAGCGTAAGTTGTTGTGGTAAAAGTAAACCAGTATAACAGCATACGCCTCAAAATGAAAGGTTTGGGTTTCGAAGCCAGGTATAAACTGAAACATTAGTTGAAATAGAAAATATTCATGTGAGAAAAGGTTAACAGAAAAATTATGCTGAAATAGTATCATAATATAGTTTTCAAATGCGCACAAAAACAAAACAAAGCTGCGTATACTTTGCGATCACTTCGATATCCTTGATAGTCGATTTTGTTAGCGGTTTCAAGTTGACTGAATCGGTACCAGTTGTGCAAACCGGATACCCCGTCTTTCCATTCGCCAATGAACACGTGTTCGAACGCGGACGTGTCCAGTGATCCGCGTGCTCTTGAGTACGGAGTGAACCACAGTTGACGAACAAATTGTTTAAATGTTGCCATATCTTTTGCTTGCGAAAATCCTGAAAAATGCCACGTGTGAAACAACTGTTAAAATGATTTCGCAATGGGGGGGGGCAGATGAAATAATAACTTTTTGCAGCAAACGGGAAAGGGTACAAAGTGTTGAAATACGAGTGGTTTGACTAAACGGGTGTCAAGTTTAAAAAAAGAATTTACTTCTGCGCAGTCGGAATGTAGGAAAAGACAAAGGCGTTGCAAAATTGTTTACTCGCTGTTCAAAAAATAGAAAAACAGGCTCGTAGACAAATCACCTTGATAGCGGCGCTAAACCTTTTTCAGGAGGCATACACGAATTGTTTGATGACTTACAAGCAAAGTTGAAAATTTTCTAGGGGGGGGCAAAATTTTTAAGAGGGGCTGAGACGCGTTACAATGAGCATATTCCTAAGCTTTAAAGCCTAAGCCTAACCCTAAGCCAAACAAAAAAAATTAGCCTATAGCTTAAGCTTACTCTATTGCAGACCCACAGAAAAACGTTCCGCCCCTGATCTTTACATGGGCCGAAATCGGGTACACAAGTGTACAGCTCACAGACTAATGGGTATGTTGCTCCAAAGAACTGAACGGACAACCCTGACTTGCCAATAAAATATGAGGCCTTGACCACTGTGATGATGTCTAACGAAAAGATTTTGAACCAAAGATGATGACGTCAAAAAATTCGGCGCCTAAAAGTCAAAAAGAATATATTTTCAACTGAACTCAGTGAAATCGGGTAGCTATGTAATTTTCAGTACCTTTCTTAGCAATGAACGCTCGGACTTTGTCCAAAATGTCCGACGAAGCAACTGCATTTATGAAATTGTCAATTTCACGCTGTTCGTCGTTCGGATACGTCTCAGCTGTACCGGTTTGTGGAACGTAGTTGTCGAATAACGCACGGAAGCTTCGAAATGACTCGCTTGAAGCGGTGGATTTTGCAAAAGGCCGCATCAACCTTTAATGGAAACAACCCATACTGTAGTGACCCGAATAAGAGGGTCGAGGCTGATATTTATTTGTCCTTTCCAGCTTAACTTTATTAAGTAACTTTCAACGCAAGCTCGTAGCCAAGTAACTTTCAACGCAAGCTCGTAGCCAAGTAACTTTCAACGCAAGCTCGTAGCCAAGTAACTTTCAACGCAAGCTCGTAGCCAAGTAACTTTCAACGCAAGCTCGTAGCCAAGTAACTATAAGGTTGGGACCCTGCACCTAAGCATAAGCCACCTATCCTTGGCGATCCCATTCCGTGCCCAGGTCTGGAATGCACTTCATTCATAATCCTAGTCCGTCATCACCGGACCCATTAGTCGCCCAACTTTTAACTGGCAGTAAGCCGGCCAGCCGAACTACGGCTGGACTAAACCGCCACATGGGTCGGGGCTAGGAGACTCATATCCTCGCGCTTTCCTGCCCCAGGTTAAAACTTCTGACCACCGTGGCGGGCAATTCCCTCAACCATCCGATGGGCAGGCAAAATTTGGAGCGCGGGGAAAAATAAATTCTTGGTAAAAAGGATCTGGTCAAAAAGGAAAAAGAAAAACTGGGACCCGCACTGCCCATTTTAGGGCTGTAGAAATTTTACATACACAGATCAATCAAAAGTCACTGGATCCAAAAATAACCGGAAAAGGAAAAAGAAAAAAATAAAAGAAAAAAGCCTTCCCCAGTCCGGACAATAACAACAAAGCTCAACCTAAGCTAACTTGGCCCGGTACCAAGGTCACTTAGGTTAAGTATAACAAAAACAGACTCTGACCAGCAGAGTTTCGGAGCTCCCTTATAACAGACAACAAAGCCAAACAACAAAAAACACTCGTTTAGGTTTATTTGCAATAAAACTATATCCTCAGTATTATGAAAATTACAATTCGGACAGCTAAGTATCACGGCTGCGGACCCCGGCGACAGTGCTGGCCACCGGATTCCACACCAATGTAAGAGAATTAGCGTAAATTTTCTGTAGCCGACTTCTGCTCTCGAAGCCGGCCACGTTTGCTGAAAGCGGAAAGCGAACCAAACAAAAAGCCAAAACTATATAAGAATACAAGCTGTCCAAGCAAGGCATCAGTCGAATAGTTTGTCGTACAGCTAAACGTCGTAATGATGAACTGAATGCCTAAAATGTTCAATCGACAGGAGCTTTTATACCCTGCCGGTTGGCTAGATTGAATTTGCATAATCGGAAGCTTATTTGCATAAGCTTCCGGAAATTTTTCAAAATTTCACAAAAGTTTCCGAAAGCCAGTTACGGCCTGCGTAGGCGCATCAACGACAAGAAATGCAACAACTATAAGTACAAAACAACAACATCAAAATATTCCAAAGCCAACCCGAAAACAAAGAACAGGCGTGCATAATATGCGAACGCCGAGGGGGTAGGTGACCAACAAATCGCATTTGAGCTTAGGTGAACGTAGGTCAAACATCGGTGAGGTTTCTTGATTCACGCACTTGCAAGCTGTTCAGCATGAGTAAAAAATTTCAGCCGCTGCATGAGCCCGAGGATCGCCTGACCCCGTGCCACTCGCTAGCGCCCACGGGGTAGACGTCCCCTCAGCGAATGAAATAACAAGTGTTTGCGGCTTTGGCCCTGAACGGAAACGCTCCGCGATTACTGGGCAAATGTTTCATTAAAAATTTCAAATTTCAAGAGCGCGCACCCTGGGACATCCTTACATCCCCTCCTCTTCAGGCTTGATGTCCCCATCAAGGGGTTGCGAGGCAACTTCCAAAGAATGCCCAGAGAAGCAACAAGAGATGCACCAGGGTGCGCGTCACTTGACTAAGACTGAACAGCTCACATATCCAGCGTAATCAGTGGAAAAATTTAGCACAAAACCAAAGTTATTGTTCGAATGACTCTTTGTAGAAAGTGGTAAAAAATTTTATGGGTTATCACCTAGTTTTAGGGTCGTGCAACCGATCATAATGTATCGAAACAATAGATAAGGTACAATGAATAACTGTAAAGAATTATTCATGTTCATTAAAGGCGACTTGGATATGGCAGCAGTTTTTGATGATGTAGCAGCAAATTGAGCCAAACGGAATGTGAATAACTGAGATCACCTGAGTCAATTGATATATGAGATATATGAGATCGTTGGCGTTGCAGTAGATCAAAACCATGAGATCAGTTGCTGTTGATCGAACAATTGATTGTCTTTGCTTCGGTTTGCTTAGACTGATGCTATTGTTATGAACTCGTGTGTTGCGCGACTGGTCGTGCTCGCCCCACCACGACATTTGCAGCATGAATCTCCATCGCGTTTTGATTGCTTTTCGTCGCACAATCGCCACCATTTTGTGCATCTCTGCATGCTCGATATTTGCAGGCATTGAACCTGTTGAAATGCTGAAAACCTTAAACAGCCAATAATTTATATAGCGTAAACCCGTTTAGCGCCCTTTTTTGAACAGGGCACTCATTTTCTCCTATACGAACCGAAGGTGTTAGTATCTGTAATGCACGAACTATGTGTTTCGAGCGCTAAAATAGTAGATATACTAGTTGGGCGAATAAACATATGGGATTGAAGAGTAAAACACACACTGAATGGGTCCGATGATTTCCTTGTATTTCGCGAACCTAACAAATCTAAACCCTCTGTGAACTCCAGACCTAAGATTGTCCTACATGTGAGCATTTTTTTTGCCCACACATAAGACATCCACGGAGTAGCCCCCATATAAGGTTGGGACCCTGCACCTAAGCATAAGCCACCTATCCTTGGCGATCCCAATCTTATAGCAGTACGATGATAACTTGCAGAGTGAGCCTTGCTGCGTTGGTCCAAGTCGTGTTCGGGATAGGATTTCCGTGCCCAGGTCTGGAATGCACTTCATTCATAATCCTAGTCCGTCATCACCGGACCCATTAGTCGCCCAACTTTTAACTGGCAGTAAGCCGGCCAGCCGAACTACGGCTGGACTAAACCGCCACATGGGTCGGGGCTAGGAGACTCATATCCTCGCGCTTTCCTGCCCCAGGTTAAAACTTCTGACCACCGTGGCGGGCAATTCCCTCAACCATCCGATGGGCAGGCAAAATTCGGAGCGCGGGGAAAAATAAATTCTTGGTAAAAAGGATCTGGTCAAAAAGGAAAAAGAAAAACTGGGACCCGCACTGCCCATTTTAGGGCTGTAGAAATTTTACATACACAGATCAATCAAAAGTCACTGGATCCAAAAATAACCGGAAAAGGAAAAAGAAAAAATAAAAGAAAAAAGCCTTCCCCAGTCCGGACAATAACAACAAAGCTCAACCTAAGCTAACTTGGCCCGGTACCAAGGTCACTTAGGTTAAGTATAACAAAAACAGACTCTGACCAGCAGAGTTTCGGAGCTCCCTTATAACAGACAACAAAGCCAAACAACAAAAAACACTCGTTTAGGTTTATTTGCAATAAAACTATATCCTCAGTATTATGAAAATTACAATTCGGACAGCTAAGTATCATGGCTGCGGACCCCGGCGACAGTGCTGGCCACCGGATGCCACAACGATGTAAGAGAATTAGCGTAAATTTTCTGTAGCCGACTTCTGCTCTCGAAGCCGGCCACGTTTGCTGAAAGCGGAAAGCGAACCAAACAAAAAGCCAAAACTATATAAGAATACAAGCTGTCCAAGCAAGGCATCAGTCGAATAGTTTGTCGTACAGCTAAACGTCGTAATGATGAACTGAATGCCTAAAATGTTCAATCGGCAGCAGCTTTTATACCCTGCCGGTTGGCTAGATTGAATTTGCATAATCGGAAGCTTATTTGCATAAGCTTCCGGAAATTTTCCAAAGTTTCACAAAATTTTCCGAAAGCCAGTTGTGGCCTGCGTAGGCGCATCAACGAAAAGAAATGCAACAACTATAAGTACAAAACAACAACATCAAAATATTCCAAAGCCAACCCGAAAACAAAGAACAGGCGCGCATAATATGCGAACGCCGAGGGGGTAGGTGACCAACAAATCGCATTTGAGCTTAGGTGAACGTAGGTCAAACATCGGTGAGGTTTCTTGATTTACGCACTTGCAAGCTGCTCAGCATGAGTAAAAAATTTCAGCCGCTGCATGAGCCCGAGGATCGCCTGACCCCGTGCCACTCGCTAGCGCCCACGGGGTAGACGTCCCCTCAGCGAATGAAATAACAAGTGTTTGCGGCTTTGGCCCTGAGCGGAAACGCTCCGCGATTACTGGGCAAATGTTTCATTAAAAATTTCAAATTTCAAGAGCGCGCACCCTGGGACATCCTTACAGGGCGTGTAGTGTGTGCGGTGCGCGTAGGCTTGTTGCCGTTTGCGTTTCGCGTAGGCCCGTAGCCAGGTACGCTGCAACGTAGTAGCGTAGCTACTTGCACTAGGTGTAGAGTAGATGCTTGTAACTGAAGTGTTGCGTAAAGTTCTGTCATCAGGAGGTAAGTAAGTGATGCAAGGAAGGAGCTAGTAAGGTAGGTGCTTGGAGGAGCTGTAAGGAGTCTGAGGAGGCATGTAGCCAGTACTTTCAAGCAGCTCGTAGCCAGGTTGGGGTGTTGGGGGGGTGGGGGGTGGTGTGGGGGGGGAGGGGGGGGGTTTGGAAGGTGGTGGGTTGGGGGGTGGGGGGTGTGTGAGGTGGGGGGGGGGGGGTGAGTGGTGGGTGTTTGTGCCTTTGCTATTTTGGTTTGGTTTGGGTGTGAGGAGGGGGGGGGGGGGTGGTTTCTTTTTTTTTTTTTTTTTTTTTTATTTTTGTTTTGTTTTTTTTAATTAGGGGTTGTTTGTTGTTGGGGGTGGTGGGGGGTGGGGGGGGGGGGGGTGGGTGGGGGAGTAGGTTGGTTTTTTTTTTTGTTTTGGTTTTGGGTTGGGGTGGGTGTAGGGTAGGTTGGGGTAGGGGTAGGGGTAGGGGTGGGGGGGGGGGGGGGGGTGGGGGGGGTTTGGGGTGGGGGGGGGGTGGGGGGGGTATTGTAGTATAGTGATGGATTAGGAATATTTAATTATGGTCTGGGTGTGTGTTTTTGTTGTTTTGATTTGGTATAAGGGGGTGGTCTGTGTTATAAGAAGTGTTGGTGGCCATCATGTGTAAAAAGTTGTTTTTTTTTAAAGTTTGTGGGTTATGGGTATTGTTTCGGTTGGTGAAAATCGGTGCCCGTTTTCGTTTACTTTTTTACTATCCGTTTTTAACACTCTGCCAGATAGTTGGATTAAAAATTTATCGAGAAATGATATTTCCACTACTGTAGTGACCCAAATAAGAGGAGGAGAGTGATATTTATTTGGACTCTCATGAGGGTACCTCCCTGTAATTCGATTGCGTATTGTTTTTTATTTTTAATCATTGCTCCGCTACCCTTGGTTACTGATATATCGGTTACTGAAATTATCCGTTGAATTAAACGTATATTTGTCTTGTATAAAAAGCTTGACCGACAATGCAAAGTTATACTTATAGAAATGTACTTACAAAACTTGGCTTAGGAATAGGTTCATCCTTACCCTTAGGTTTTAGGCTTAGATGTGCCGTCTTTACTCTCGTCGAAGACGTCATCGACCGTATGTAACGAATTCTATGCTAGGAAAATTTCTGCCGCTCCTCTGTAAAGTCACCGGCCGCCTCTGCTGAATGCAATTCATGGGTGTAAAATCTGCCAAAACAATTTTACGAGAGCGTTATACGCTGCAAAAAATGCTAAGTCAAATTGACTCTCTCCAAAATATGCTTTTCGGGACTATACAAATTGAGTCAAAATTCGACAACCCTAGAGTCAACTTCGATTCATTGAGTCGAACGTTTGACTCTGGCGGAGTCGAATTTGACTCAGTTTATGTAGTCAGGAAAAGCCTATTTCGGAGAGAGTCAATTTGACTCACTACTTTTAACAATGTGTATTAAAGATCAGGGGTGAAATATTTTCTGCTCAGTTGTTAATAGCTTTTAGCCTAGCGGATAGGAATTGGCTTAGGCTACTGTTACGGCTTATGTTCTTTCCATTGACCTCGGCATCGAGTGTACGATTTCAGCAAGTAATTGCAACATGTTCACATGCAATATTATTGCACAATACACAGTGTTCCTCAATATTTCCAATATTTTCAGTAAATTACTCAAGGAACAACTTACTGTCAGCTGCGTTTGCCGACACTACAACAGTTGTTAATATCAGCAAAGAATGAAGAAAGCTTGTGTTAATAGTCATATCGTTTTATATAAGAAACTAAAGACAAATTGTAGAATAGTCTAAACTGTAACAAGAAATGTGCAATTTGTTAACATATCGATGCATATGTTTGTGCTATTAACGTATCTAAATAAATGTTAACGAAAGGTCTAAAAAAAGTACGCTCGCTTCGCTTGCGAAATTTTCTTCGCAACGAACGTATATATAGTGTTAAGCCTAAGCCTAAGAATAAGCCTAAGCCTAATCGTAAGAATGAGCATATTCCTAAGCCTAAGCCTAAGCTAAGCCTAAGCCTAAGCCAAGCAAAAAAATTAGCATAAACCTTCTTTTTTCTAGTCCCACAGAAAAACGTTCCGCCGCAGATCTTTACATGGGTCCAACCTCAAAAATATTTCAATTATTCATTGGGCGAACGCTGTATAATTTAAGAATTGTGTAAACGCTTTCCGCTCGCTTGACTACTGTAACTCTTGGCTGCGTAGGCCGTTCACAATTAAAAATCGTAGATACACACAGTACACTTTGGTGCACTCAACCTTTTACTCACTCGCGTAAAAGATAAACAGTGCTTTTCTATAAGGCAAGACAACATTATAAAAAAGGTAAAAATAATAAAATTTAGCACCCGTACACATTTCAATATATCTTCCAATATTAAAGCTTTAGTGGTATTATAACTAAATGAACCAAATTTTGAACGTAAAATTTACAGCTGGGCAAAGAGTATCATTTTTAAACTGGATTCAGAAATCTAAAGTCAACAGTTTTACAGATCGTCAAGTGTGCAACGGAAAGGCTTCAACTATTAACGACAAATAAAATCCAGATCATGATTTGTGACTCTTGGTTGGTTTTGTAATTTTGGTCAAACGAGAGTCTTCCCGCAAGCGACTGTTGGGTAAAATTCAAAACATTTATGTTGTAGAAGAGTTTGAAATGTTATTATTAGAACATCAGCATGTTTAAGCCTCTTTTTACCGTGTAACGTGTTCAAAAGCGCAAAGCTGTACCGAATACAAGCTAACAAGTACATATTTCACTTTCCCAGGTAAAATTTACGATAACTATGAGCTGGATGTAACCTTCGAAAACGAATAAATACTTGAACGTCTCAAAAGTTGCAAGAATGTAAAACTTCTTTGAAACTTTTATAGTTCAATATACGTTTTGGTTTTCGTCATTTTAATTTTTATCCGTTTCTGTTATCTATTCGTTCCGTTTCATGGGTCATCCGTTCCACCAACCCCATTTGGCACAGCATCACAAAATACACATCGTAGCTGGGGCAAGGTACAGAGGGACATTTTTATACAAATGTACGTGCATTTTAATGTGGATGACCAACTACACCCTGGTAATCCAGCTTTGGCATAAATGATTTAAACAATGTAGTTGCCTTAAACTAACATCGATTTGATGTGCAATGTCTAGAATACTTAAGGATCTTTTTATAGATGATTCCATTAGACACTGCAATAATTTGCACAAAGTTGAGCATACTGGTATGTACTTAGCTAGGCTTGTTTGAGTTTATATCTTTTGGCGTGATCGAGATATGGCAAAGGTACTGTGGTTGACCTGTGACTGTGTTGATGTTCTGAGATTCAGTAAAAATTATTCTATGAACCTTTAATCTGTATGGTTTTAAAACAAGTATGTTTGTAACCATACGAATCAGCCGTACGTGCTGCTTGTCAGTCAAGGTAGGAACCGGGACATCTGACCTTTCTACCAAGCAGCTGGAAAAGCGGGCTAGAGCGGGGATCGAACTCTCAGCCTATGGAACCGTAAGCGAGCACTCTACCACTGCGCTACGTAGCCCGCCTGTCCAACTGCATTTTTCGTCGACTATATTTGTCGACCGTATGCTGCCAGCTAGCATACATACAGTGCACTGCACTATATTGCATGTGCACATAACGGACAAGCATGTCTCACATGCTTACATGCCCTTATTTTCAACAAGGTCGTCCCTTGACCGTCCATCCTATTTTCGACTGGATACGGTATTCATAGCGCGGCAGTTTGCCATTGCGCTCACGGCGTAGCCCCCATTTTAGTCAAGGTAGGAACCGGGACATCTGACCTTTCTACCAAGCAGCTGGAAAAGCGGGCTAGAGCGGGGATCGAACTCTCAGCCTATGGAACCGTAAGCGAGCACTCTACCACTGCGCTACGTAGCCCGCCTGTCCAACTGCATTTTTCGTCGACTATATTTGTTGACCGTATGCTGCCAGCTAGCATACAGACAGTGCACTGCACTATATTGCATGTGCACATAACGGACAAGCATGTCTCAGATGCTTACACTGGTCTGATTCCTGGCCGAAAAGTTAGCTGCGTTAAACGAATGTTTCGGAAATTTTCCGTATATCCTGTCCTGTCTACTAAGAATTTCAAGTTGTGGACTGAAAACAGTGTTATGGTGGATAGGCTGCGGTTCTCGCCGTCGCCGACTGTTTAAACAGGTCATGAATACAGGCTGTGAGTGTGTTAGAAGTCTGTATTGTTCGGGAACTTGAATCCTGTTTATACAAAACTTACCATGCCGAATTCATACATTAGGTTTTGTTCGCGCAGCTCTACAATTGGTATGTGCAGCCCGCCTCTAACGCTGCTTTTAACTATTTCGAGAAGACACGTATTGTCCAGACAAACAATACTGAAATGCATTAAAAAGATATGTTCAAGCATATTTCTGTATGCCCACACTTGTCAAGAAACAGCTGCACGTTAAATGAAACTGACTTTTTTGTTTATGTCACATATTTCGCTTTTAAAAACTTTCATTCTAAGATACATTTACTGATATGGAACGGAACCGTATTGCTTGTTATTGTTTGTATAATACACTAACACGTAGGTATATATTGTTTTAAGCGCAACTACAGTAGAAAATCATATATAGCATGACAGCGCTGGACATTATCGCTGCGTTTTGTCGTGGATTTCGAGACTCCTTGGTTGGATTTTGGCGGTTTCGACATCTCGATGAACCTACGCCAAGTGTTACTGTTCCCTTCGATGTAGCAAGTAGCAGTGCTGGTGGGCATGTTATTAACCCACCACAACCGTCGCCATCTCGAATTACAGTGCTTGCCAAGCGACGTGCAGAAACAGCTGCAGCGGCGAAATCATCTGGCAAAGAATCATCAGGCTCAAGCGCCAACTTAGCGGCGCTTGGAGCCCTGTCCGAAAAACCTGGCAGCAAATCTGGTTCACGAAGCCGTCTGTTATTAATATGTGCAGCAAACGTAGGATTTTTTCTAGTCACACATTTTATCGCTCTCCCAGCGTTTGACCTGGCCTCACGGCTTGCCATACGCCTAATAATCGCGATTGCTCAATTGTTCGCGTCTCCGCATAGCAAACTAGACGGCTCGAATATTTATTACGTTGTGTCTTTACCGTTTAAATTGTTCTATATAGTTGTTTTCGCTGCGCTATGCCGATTTTTCTCTGCATTATGGTTTCAAGATATTGCGAATGCTGCATTTCGAAGGCGGTCAGGGTCAGTATATGCCAAAAGTTCAGTTGCTCAACAGCAATACTGCCCTGGTCCAGAATTGACTTCTCAATCCACTGGAAACACACCTGGGTCGGCAACATTTTCAACCACAAGCCACACTACGTCGGTTTTAAATACTCCAGCATCTCGAAGTGTTGCTGATTTTGTCCTTGCTATTTTACTTGAAGCCATTTTTTTAATTCAAGCAACTGCTGTGGGGTATTTGCCGATTGCATATGTCTGTCGAGTATTTCGTTACGTGCATATCTGTTTATTATATTCATTGTATTCATTTGAATATCTTTGGATCGCTGAAGGTATAGAATTATCAACTAGGGTGGCGCGAATTGAAAGTTCTCTGCCGTACTATATCGGGTTTGGTTCGTTGCTTGCAAGTGTTACGCTGTGGCCGACGTCGCAACTTTTGGGCGGCTGTTTATTTGGAGTGTTGTTTCCGTTTTTTATCGTCAGCAGCTTTGAAGTACCTGCTGACAACGCGTTACGTGGTGCTGGTACTCAAGATGGTGGACCTTCGCTAATTTCATGGCAGCGGGTCGGGGTATTTGCACCGTCCGTCTGGGTTTGCAATAAATTGTCTGTGCTAATTTGTAGTAGAAAAATCAGATTTGGTCACGAGAGATCGGTAAAGTTTCGGTAACGTACTAAATTAAAAAATGAGTTTTGTTTTGTATCTTTTTATAATATAGATACGTATATCGAGCCTGACAGTTTAATTTTTTGTTGAAATACGCACTAAAATATCCGGCGATCCGGTATTGTTTGGTAATGAAGTCGGGAGATTCTATAGTGGTTTGATTGATTATGTGAGGTATAAATCGCTACAAATTTAAGATTAGCTTGAAAAGTTGGTCATCAAAATCAGCAGACTATTCTGCTACTGTAGTATTGTAAACAAATAAATTTATTATACATTTATAATTTTCTGGTTGCGTTTGTCTGGCCAGGTTCGTATTTCGTGATTTTATTTGGCAATACATTTGCGTTTTTTCTGCTCCTTGACTTTCTGAGCTTCTAGCTGTAACTTATGGTACATAATACAAGAAGTGTGTATTTATTTTGAAATTAGCAGAAACACTATTTGCTTCATGTGTATATACGAAATGTTAAGCGTTAGCTGGTTTGTTTGTTTCCCATGTTCCCATGATCGAAGGGATTTTAACCACTGCGTACTAAAGTTTGCTTATGACTTGTTAGGCTGGTGGCGCTATTTTGAGATTATTTGATTTGGATTTTAAAGGTACGGAAGTTTTAGTACAGCATTTGAATATAATATACGGTTGATGATTTGGTGCTGGTACTTAATCAGTTTTGATGTGTATATATGTAAATGATATTTGGAAATTTAATATTTGTCTGATGCTGGATGCTGGGCCCTGGGTGGCAACGAAAGTTCGGATTCCACAAAAATCGGCTGTTCTGATTCGATCCAGATTCAGTTGTGCAAACGCTGAGGTCAACAAAGTTTGATATGTTCATATATATATTTTTAATATATACGCAAACGCACCTAATTCAATTTTTTTGTAATCGGCACTTTTAGTGAGTATCGGCATCGACACTGCAAAAAAATTGCCGATTTCTTGCCGATACTTTTTGCACATAAGAGTTAGTTGGAATGCTTTCAATTTCTTTTCTGGGCGCATATCGGTGTGTCTGGTAAGGAAACCTGTTATCTCTCTTGCGTGAACCGTTCTTATAAAATTCTAATCGTTTATGATGGTTAGGGTTTAAGTCTTCATATAATGATGTAACGTAGTATCCTACCTGCTTATTAAGCATGGTGTATGTGAGAAGTTCGTGATTTTGCCTTTAGCCTGTATCCTGTATCACCTGTATAGTTCTTTCCTCGATGTATGCTTATCGCTCTGATTTAGTAAAACGCGGCCGGTAAATGTTTATTGAACCCTCCCAAATCCTGTACAACACCGAGTATTACAAGTAAATCACAGGTTATGTAATTTAACTTGCAGCCTGATCCGGAATCCTTAAAGCCGACGTCTGAATCTGATTTAATCCAGCCACTGGCTTTACCGTTACTAATAATTCCGCTGTTTTCCAGAATCCGTGCAATTCTAACCCCGTTAGAATTACACCCCGTAAAACCGTGTACTCTAACCCCGTTAGAGTTACACCAAATTTCCGACCAATCTAACCCCGTTAGATTTGGCCCAGCCGTTGTAGAATAATAAATCTAACCCCGTTAGATTTATTAGACTACTTTTCCCAGGTTCTCCGGTAATACCCCAAGTTCCTTTTTAGCACATAACACCAGTATCCGATACTGGGTAAATTCCGCGCCTTGCGCAACGCCGATTAAACCAATATTCCGTAGTTTCCTTCACATGCTTATGCCACCGTGACAATCTTAAATTACTTCAACTAGTCCTTACTTACCCAGATTCCACTCAAGTTCCAACCGTGTAATACGTTCCACAAACAAAAGATAAAGATTACGCAATTCCGCCAAAATAAAGAACACAACCAATCCGTATTAGCTCAAGGTTAACAATGATTCCGGTCCTGGCTACCCATATCGGCATCTCGACCTCATTTGCATTTTTGCCGACACCCACAATTGGGTGTCCGCAATGCGGTTGAGGTCGAGAGCCACACATCCGGTACACTTCCGCAACAACAACAACAATATTAGACACTCATATACCGAAGCACCATGTTGGTGCTGACATAGCCTAGCTATGTCCTTATTAGCAGATTAGGCCAAAACGATATGCACCATTAATCAACGACGTTCTATGGCCACGCAGGGCCCAGGTAAGTTCAACATTGCGGACACAGCCGCCATAGCATAGATTTACCCATTTTTACGCCTTGTAGCAACGCCTAAGCCTAACTTAAGTTCTAAGAGAGACTAGGTGGAGCCAGGGACTCCCTTAAGGTGTGGTTTTGATATAGGGTTTTATTTTTAGTTTTAGTTTTTAGTTTGAAATAGGTTTAAGTGTGGCATAGCCACCTACATCCCCCCTTCGGCACAGATGCCGACCCTGGCATCGAACAAAATTTTATGGCCCTATTTACTGCCTTTTTTGCCGTCGCTAAAAAGCGTAAATCCACAATAACAAACTTAACAACAATAACAACAACAATTTTTCATCATTTTCTTTCTTTTATATTACTTTTTATTTTTAAAGTTTTTGCCAAATAACAATAACAAGACCATCAAACGACCCACGACAATGTTGCCAATGCGTCCAATAAAAACCAAACGAAAAACCGCGTACCAGCGCACCCCCAGCACCCGTTTAACTTTACCCCCGACGACCATTACCACATTAACAACCCCATAACAGCCCAGATAGTGTCACTCCACAAGATTCCGTTCCAACGACCCGGCGTACCAGTACAACCCCCAGCACCCCGCTTAACTTTCAACAGTTCGTTACCAGTCCTTTAAAAATGACTTCGGCGCAGTTCGCGAGGGACGTCCGCATAATAGGCGTCCAATTCCTCCTGCGTCACCCACTGGTTATCGCGCGCCACCGATCGCGACGCCCGTTGCTGCTGCCGCTGTCGTTCCACTTGACGGCTTTCTCGCATCGCCTGCCGTACGTTCTCCACTTGTTGATTGTAATAGCCACGAGACTAGGGAGCCAGGGACTCCCTTAAGGTGTGGTTTTGTTATAGGGTTTTATTTTATAGTTTTAGTTTTTAGTTTGAAATAGGTTTAAGTGTGGCATAGCCACCTACAGTGTACTAAAGTTGGTAATTTAGTAATGGATTTCCATCCTGGCTCGATGTTAATTTCATTAGGGTTCGACAAGATCTATCTACAAGAAAAGTTTTGTTTTAAAACTTGTCGAATACTAAAATCAAACTTAGGGCCCATGTATAGAACAGGGCCGGATTGTTTTTCGGCGGGGCTGTAATAGGGTTACGTAGTTTAAGTTTTAGACTTAATTTTTTTAGTTAGGCTTAGGCTTAGGAATATGCTTATACTACAGTTCCGGCCCTGTTCTAAACATGGGCCAAATTACGGAAAGCTACTGATTTTTGAGATGAAGTTCGGCAGTAAACCATTTCATATTGCTGATCCTGTGACACCACGGTTTCTACGACGCCTAATGGTGTAGGCCAAGTATAGCGCAAGCTAACGTAAGCCTGTAACAATTATTGCAGTTTGTTTTGCTGACTTTGTGTTTTATATAGTATTATGTGCTGTATAGTATCCGAAGTTTTATATGCATATTGAAATTAAAGTCCTTCAGCAAAAGCAAAAGTTGATTTTAAGTTACAAATGAAGTAAAAATTCGAAAACATTTTTTACTTTGGGTTACAAACCTGTTATTCTCCAATGTTTAAATTTAGGGATGTTGGAATGATTTGGTGATTTATTTCCCTTGGTTTGGTATTATGACTATACCTTGATATCTGGAAGCAATAACGTAATTTTCTTTAGTTGAACGTGGAAAGATCTTCGGTACTTAGCGTCGGAGTAAAATTATATTAATGTAATTTTTACTTGGGTTCAATATCGTGTGTATCTTTGATGAATCTACTATGTATTTATTAGTTGCTTTATGTGCAATAAATTTGCGCAGTTCTTTGTCTGAAGCTGATAGTGTTTAGTTCGTATGATTAGGTTGTACTATCGTATAACATGAGTTGCATACATGGGTGCAAGCGGTTATTTGTTTTCGAAAAAGTTCATCAGATAATAATTGGCGTCTTTTACTGTTTGCATATCAGGATTGATTTCAGTCCAGGATACTTTGATTGCTGTTGTATTCTAGACAGCTCGTGTGGTGAGATAAAGCGCTTCAGATGATCTTATTTCCATTGCGAAAAATATACTGAAATCTTTCACCAGAGTTAAATATTAGTATTTTTGACAATAGTAAGGGGAATAATGTAATCGGATTATATCGTCTCCGATTTTCTAATCGATGAATGAGGATTTTGAAAGTAAAAATTTTACAGTTATTTTCAACATAAATGAAATTAGTTTTGGGTTATGTGTTTATTTGTGATAGCTATGGGATGTGCCTACAGTTTCAGAATTGGTAGAAGTCATTGCTGAATAATTTCAGAACGTATACTTGAAACCTTGCTGGCATGTTTTTCGCGCTGGTTTGTCTACGCTGCACTCCTGCTTGCTTGGTTTGCAGTTTACGCCCCTTAAAGTAACATAATAGCCGAAGGGATTAACAATGGCTTGTAGAAAATTGGCGTACTTGAGAGTCTTAAAATAGCATGTTTCTTGAAGTTCTGTAATTAATCTGGTGTAATAGTAATATTCGCTGTACATTTTCGAGTTTCAATCGCAATTCGCTTTCTGCAGGGTGAGTCGATCGGAGGTGATAATTGACGCAGTAGAAGGCAGACAAAGTTTCCCGAAGGTCCTGCAAAGGATGTTAAAATGTTGAATTCCGCTGAAAATTTTAGCGATAAACTATTCTTTTACTGTCACATGCGGAGTTCACCTTACAAATGGCGCAGCTGGGTCACGTTTTGTCACGCTCTATATGTTGGGTAACATTTTGTCTGCGATGTAACCCAATGTGATATTCCTAAAAACAGTGGTTGTCCGCTAACATCATGTATCGGTCACGTTTTGTCTTTCAATATCATATAATATTCCCTACATCGTCTGTCAATATCATATGATCTTTTTAAAAATGTCTACTGAGTCAGTTACATAACTAGGTTTGCGTATGGCGGAATATCATATGATACTAACAGACATGTGCCGTTAGTATCATATGATATTATGAGACAATGTAAATAACATACTAATAATATGGCGGGAAATTTAAATTTCAGCAGGAAATTTTAAAATTTGGCGGGTAAATGACATTTTTTGCGGAAAATTCAAATTTTGGCGGGAAATTTTTATTTTGGCTGGAAAATTAAAATTTTGGCGGGAAATTTAAATTTTGCCTGGAAAATTCAAAATTTGGCGGTAAAATTCAAATTTTGACAGGAAAATTCAAATTTTGGCGGGAACGTTCAAATTTTGGCGGATAGCCGTATGAAATGTCATGAACTACATAATAGAGTATCATATAATACACTTAAACTGTACAGTGAAACATCATATGATACTCCAAATCCGTCTTGCTGAATATCATATCATATATGCTGTTAATTTGGAATATCATACGATATTCACCAATATGTCTGATAGTGGCACGTGACATATGAACACTATATATATCACAATTTTCTGCAAAGGATTTCCGAAATTTCGCAGAAAATTAACGTAAAACCCAAACAACACTGCAGATATTGGCTATAATTAACTAATTAACAATCATTTTTATTACCTAATTTCGTGTCGCCTCCGGCTGCGGCTCCGGTATTTTTCACCTCTGATTGCACCCTGATACTTTTGGTAGGGCACTATTAATCGTATACTACGTATTAGCATGTTGCTCTGCTCTCAATGTCAACGTGTTTGAACTTCAGTTCGGAGCGTTTCTACACCAAAAAATTCAGTTTTTAAATTTCTAAAATTGTAATACAAAAAATTCAATTTTTAAATTTCTAAAATTGTAATTCTTGACGAAAATTACTGGTTATTTTGTATTATATAAAAGTCCAAAAGCACGTAAATTGTGTTTATTTTTACTGTTTGAGGGCAACGCATAAAACTTGAAGCCTTGTATTAATTTTGGCAAAAACAACACACAGTAAATATTGCACCAGAGTTGTGGAACAAGTGTATTCTATTGCATAATAAACTGCAATACAAAGTTGTGCCTTGCAAACATTGTTTTTAGGTTTGCGTCGTTGAGACACCCACACATACAGATTTGGACTCTCACAAAATGACACCTGACCAAGATTGAACAGGGTTTGCTGTGATTTTTGGCTCTTGTGGTACATTTTTTGGGGGGATTGTTTCTGTTTATTGTAAAGTTTCACTTCGTTTTCATTTCAGTCTTGAAAATTGGTGTTACAGAAATCAAGGGTGTACCCTAAATCGGCCCTGATATTGATGTTGGGAGCATACTCAAGTAGGATTTTACGTCTTTAGTTAATACAATTCAATGCCGGAGCAGGCTGGGGTGGGAGCTGCACCAAAATTCCGGGGTGCGGGCACATTGCGGTGATCAAAGTATTTTTCAAATTTTTTGTTTAGAATTTTGTTAGGGTGGGGGGCTCTCTTTGGAGTGCCCCCTCAATGGGGGCCTATGGGGAGTGGCTGTTCCGGCCGTGATAAATTTCGTCATTATATGTACTGTTGTGGCCCGAATAAGAGTGGATACTAAAAGGGGTCCCCATTTTGAGTTCGAAGCAATAGAAGTCTGTATTTCTAATGGGAATCCGTAAGCTGATAGAGTCCCTAAACCCTACTTAGAGTCAATAAATATCAATTTTAATTTTAGTGCGTAAATGACTGCAGGACCAAATAAAATTGAGATCAAAACTTTAAAGCATATTTTAGTTTTGAAAGTACATTCCTCAGTATAACCTAGCATTATCGCTCAAGCTTTTTATACAAGACAAACGCTTAATTTAACGGATAGTTGCAACATCGGATATATGTCAGTAACGAAGGGCGGCGGAGGGCGGATTAAAAATAAATAATCGTTTAAAACGATTTTTTGGCAACGTAGCAGTTTGTTGTTAAATTTAGCCAATTTCACATCATTTTTTAACCTGATTTTGGCGTCATCCCTAATCCTGGCTACATCCGGTTCCGGTGTTTTTATCTCCGGTTACATCCTGATATGTAGTTTAGTGATATACAGACGTTTAAGGGTTGTGTTATACTTGTCGTACCGGACGGTTGTCAAATGTATGGCGCTACCCTAATTTTGGCCCATGTATAGAACAGGGCCGGAACAATAGTATAAGCATATTCCTAAGCCTAAGACTAAGCCTAAGCGTATGGATGAGCCTAATCCTAAGCCTAAGCCTAAGCAAAGAAATTAGTCTAAAGCTTAAACTGACTCTATTACAGCCCCGCCGGAAACCGATCCAGCCCTGTTCTATACATGGACCCTAATTTTAAATTATAATATTTAACATGAGATGGGTTTGTTGTTTTATAGCTTTGCAATCTGATGCCCGAACGGTGGAGGGTGGGTTGAAATCGCGTCAGCGGTTTAAAATTTTTAAGTCAGTTGAATAAACACAACAGCCGCTTTTATTCGTTCAGACGTGAAATGTATGAAATGTCATACTTTAGAATATTTAACGCGTTTATTTATGATTTTTGAACAGGAATGCACCTATACTAGCTGCAAGGACCGTGCGTTTTATAACATAGTAGTCAGTGCCGGCGGAAGCGCCACCAATCTTCCTAATTGCAGGATGTGTCGACTATCCTAACGCCGGCCCTGATAATAGATGATCCGGAGCAGCCACCCCCATTCTCCCATTTGGGGGTCCTCATCGCAAAGAGGGGCACCCACCGTGACAATATTTTACAAAATTTTGAACAATACTTTGGCCATCGCAAGTGACCCCACCCCGGAATTTGGGTATTCCCCCACCCTAGCCTGCTCCGGCACTGGATATTAGTACCGTAGCATGTTACTGTGAAGCGATTGAAGATTGCAGGCCTATAGCAGGCTCGATCTGCTAAGTAATGCCAAAATCCATTTAGGAGGGACATGACACTTGAATTGAAACAACAACGTTGCAATACCGCCTGGAAGTGTTACTCCCAGAAAGACTCAATTTAGCTCCATTGACGGCATGAGCCCTAGCTGCGACCCTTACCGGCAGTGTCTATATGCACAGGCTGTCAGTACTGGGGCCCATAAGCATATTCCTAAGCCTAAGCCTAAGCAAAAAAATTAGTCTAAAGCTTAAACTGACTCTATTATAGCCCCTCCGGAAAACGATCTGGCACTGTTCTATACATTGGCCAGTACCGGTATGAGCCCTTGCTCCGACCCTTACCGCTGGTGTCAATATACACAGGCTATCAGTACTAATGAACGTATAATAAGCTTACAGTTAATAAAGTCGATTGCACTAAAGTTAGTCTCGCAAAATGTTTGCACTGTTCTGCGCGTCGCACTGTATGTCGTTTGAAATGCAAATTCGGCAACGCCAAAACAGAGTATAATATACGCCGAAATCATCTTTGAAGTGGCACTAAGTTGAGATATTATATTATTGCTAAGTTCAGCGATTAAACGCAAAAGCTTGCAGTTTCAAGTGGTTTTGCAAATATATTTTCGTCAAAAACACATGGTCTGTGGTGTGTTTAATTGTGAGAGGATATTGTTTTTTTTTTGAAAATACTGTGATGTCTGTAAGCTAGAACGCTTTTACGCTATTTCCGTTGTTCAAATTTAAGTGTAAGCCTAAATTTTAAGCCTAAACTAAGCTAATGTATGAAAAGGTCAAAACCTATTTGCGTAAAAGCAGTTTTCAGTATTTACATTGTTATGGATATTTAATGCGAGATTATTTCAAGATATTTTGGATGCTTCGCCAGTATAAGCCCTATTCACACGTCCAAGTGTTTGCTGCCAAAACTTGCAGCTTCAAATTGCGCGCAGAACTTGCGTTTTTTCATCAGCCAATGAGAAAGCGACTACAATAAATTCATTGAACTTGCATGGTTATTCACACATGTGAACTCAATTTCTAGCTATGATTTTCAGTGAATTATTTGCAGCTGTAAGTTTTTCGAACGGGTTTGTGGACAAAACTTGCAAGTGAAAAGTTGCAGCTGCAAGTTCTCGCAACAAAAACTGGCACGTCTGAATAAGGGCTTTAACTGCAAAACGCATCTAATATTGATTTATCAGCGTTACAAGTTTTATCGCGCACAGTTGATCATTTCCTGTAAAAATCGGTGTCAATTTCTTGCGAAAATACGAGAAATTGTGTTAATATTTTTATACTTAAAATTAATTGGTCTATTGTTACTTTGAAGGAAGAACAGTAGTATAAGCATATATCTAAGCCTTAAGCCTCGTCATATTAATAAGCCTATAATACAGCGTAGGCCTAAGACTACGTAAAACAGTGAAAGCTCAATTGAAGTCCTTGGCAAAATACGGTGCCCTGCTGAGAGTAAAACGGCCTGTTTATTGGAAATCGATCAACCAATCAAACTTCTCGGGATGCGATGCTACGGTTGTCTTTGTTTCGTTCGAGTCAAATTTGAGCTGTTTGAGTAGAAACTTTTAAATCATTCATCTCGTTTTCAATTCTTGCCATACTACTTTACATTTGTAAGAGACAAATTTGTCCTTACGAGGGCATTAGGGGGCCGTGACCCCCCCCCCCCCCAAAATTTTGCTGGTGCTCGTCCAAATAGACTCGGTCTAAAAGTAAACAATGTTTAAATTGTAAATGTCTACGGGACTGAGAAAATTATTCAGTGCCCGTCAAATATAATTTTCTACGGATGCTTCTGGTGAAAGGCAAGCTGGAGTGCAACTGTTTACAACAGATGTACAATATTGGCCGTAATTTTTGAGTCAAAATAATTAGCTTTATTGTACTCGAAATATTATTTTCTTAAAGTTCGTACGAATGTTATTGTTTAAGTCGTACGACGTTACAAATTGTGTTATTTATTATTGCACATTTGTAATGTTTCTTTCGCGGTTGTACACTGCAAAAAATGGTGAGTCAAATTGACGCGCTTTGAAATATGCTTTTCGGGACTACAAAAACTGTGTCAAAATTCGAATCCGCCAGTGTCTAACGTTCGACTCAGTGCATCGAAGTTGACTCTGGCGGTGTTGAATTTTGACTCAATTTGTGTAGTCCCGAAAAGCATATTTTGGAGAGAGTCAATTTGACTCAGCATTTTTTGCAGCGTATAACGCTCTCGTTACATTGTTTTGGCAGATTTTACACCCATGAATTGCCTTCAGTAGAGGCGGCTGGTGAATTTACAGAGGGGCAGGAGAAATTTTCCTAGCAAAGAATTCGTTACATACGGTCGATGACGTCTTCGACGAGAGCAAAGACGGCACATCTAAGCGTAAGCCTAAGGGTAAGGATGAGCCTATTCCTTAGCCTAAGCCTAAGCCTAAGCCTAAACCCAAACCTAAGCCTAAGCCTAAGCCTAAACCCAAGCCTAAGCCTAAACCCAAGCCTAAGCCTAAGCCTAAACCCAAGCCTAAGCCTAAGCCTAAGCCTAAACCCAAGCCTAAGCCTAAGCCTAAGCCTACACCCAAGCCTAAGCCTAAACCCAAGCCTAAGCCTAAGCCTAAGCCTAAAGCCTAAACCCAAGCCTAAGCCTAAGCCTAAGCAAAAAGTTTAGCCTAACGCTTAAACTGACTTTACTACGGCCCCTTCGGAAAACGATCCGGCCCTGTTCTATACATGGGTCGTAAAGACGATGTTTGTACAGAACAGCGTCTCGGTCGTAACCCTCACAACTGCAGCGCTGTATTTTGTTTACGCTGAGATCGTAGTCGAGGTTGAATTTCGATCGCTTGTTTCGCTTAAGAACGTGAAGTTTGGTTGAGTTTTAAACGAATTAAGACGATTGATCAAAGATACATATTCGATTTATGATTTTGTTACACTGCAAAAAATGGTAAGTCAAATTGACTGTCCTCGAAATAGGCTTTTCCGGACTACACAAACTGAGTCAAAATTCGACTCAATGAGTCGCTCAACTCACTGTTCTCAGCCGCATATACAGGATGGTCGTGTAACTAAATTGTTTATATAATTATCTGTGCAATCTAGATGATATGTAGTAATTGCTATATACAATAGCTGCGAACGATAATGTTGAGCCAAAGCTAAGACACCTGATGACTAAATTTTAAAAAGTTTAAAATGTGACCAAAATTAGAGTCCATAAATGTCAATTATCCCTACTTCTGGTGCATAAATGACTCCAGGACCAAATACAGTTGAATTCGAAACTTTAAAGCATATTTTAGTTTAGAAAATATATTCCTAAGTATAACCTTGCATTATCGGTCAAGGTTTTGATACATGACGAATAAACGTTTAATTCAACGAATAGTTGCAATACCGGATATATATCAATAACAAAGGGTGACAGAAGGCGAGTTAAAAGTTAATATCAATCTGTAACCGAATAGCAATGTGAAGTTCCCTTTGAAAAGGCCAAATAAATATCAGTCTCCCTCCTCTAATTCGGATGACATTTGCATAACTGCGCAGAATCCTCATCCGGATTCAAGGACCACCGCAAATGCAGTAGAATTTTGGTGAATGATTCAATATATTAGTGATGACCATCGGATATTTTTCATATACGGATATTTGACAATTCTTACCATATATTTATCCAGAATATCGGGATAACCGGATATCCGGATATCCGAAAGTAAATTTTCTATTTCGGATATCCGAAACTCGATGTTGCGTTTTTTGGTTTCCGAACATCAATTTTCGTTTCTTAAACACTTTGTTTTTACTTGTTGCATTGAAGGAAGTACCCTGACCCACAAGCTGATTGTCATGAGCGTAAAGCATACAATTCTAAAAAGATTATTATACAACTGCTCCAATAGTGCTGGATATGCGGTTGAGACGATTGCTACTGACTAATAAATATTTGCGTTGGCCACCTGAAATTGAATTGATTTGATTTCACTCCGTCTGATTTAAAACACTGCAACACAGATGCTATCGAAAGTCAGCATTTCCTCGAACTATATACATGAGTCGTTTTAAGCTCCAAGGAGAAAGAACCACATTGAAATATACCTACGTTAGGTGGTGAAAACATCAGCCCACGTTACTTTAAATGATGTCCCGCTTTCAGTGGCGGATCCAGAAATGTCTGACGGACGGCTACTAAATGTTTTGAAACGCAATTTTTCGCCAAAAAATTTTCTGAATTGGAAAAATTGAGAGGTTGGGGCCTTTATTATTTTTTACAAAAATTTTTCTCAGGGAAAAATTGTAAGTCAGGTACCTTACGATTTTGTCACAAAACAATTGTTGACGTGACAAAGTGTAAGGTAGGCACCGTATCATTTTTTACAAAAAAAATTCTAAGGGGGGAGGTAGGCATCTTACCATTTTGTTACAAAAAATTTCTGACGATCCTGATACATGTTTTATTTCTTATACATATCCGGATATTTTTCATATCCCGATATCTGGATATCCGGTGCCCATCTATAATTTTTACCGACTCAGTGCTGCCAACTTGAAAGTTTAACCTTATAAATACGTTATATAACGTTTTTGTCGTCTAATTTCGCTCATTGTAACAAAATATTTAAATATGAACACAATACTTTGTGAAATGACCGTATTTCGGCTAATTTATGGAGCGAACCTCAGTAGTTTTAGTTGCAATACGTACCGATTTTAGTGTTTATTACAAAAGTTATATACTCGAATATTTATTTGTCAAGTTAACGTTTGACTTCATTTTGAGACAGCAATTTTTTTGTATATAAAATTCATCCGATAATTTGCTAATCGTTTTCATGTGACTCTTGAAGTTAAGAGTTTGTTGTTCTGTTGTTGGAAATGCAAATTACCACTTTTCTGTATCGTGTTTAAGGTGGGAATACAAAGCAGTGGATTACGGGGAAACATCAGCTACCGAAAATTCGAAGATTAAAGAAAACACACTGCAAAAAATAGTGAATCAAATCCAAAATAGGCTTACACAAACTGAGTCAAATTCGAGTAAGCCAGAGTCAAATTCGACTCAACTGAGTCGCTCAGTTTTAACAGGGTTTAGAATACCTTTTGGTTTCGAGAGCTCGCAATAATTTTGTTTTACAAATGTTACACCATCACGAATTGTAATAATTCTTAGTTCCATTTAGTCAACTAAATATCTGGAAGGTTCAGATGTCAGAATTTGAGCCCAAGCCATTTGTCACGGGCGTCTCGTTTGGATACGGATGTGTAAACAGAGTGTGTTTAGTTAGCTTTAGACTAATTTTTGCTCAAGCTTACGTTTATGAATATGCTCATACTACTGTTACGCCGATGAAAATAACATTC
This sequence comes from Enoplolaimus lenunculus, assembly GCA_030248215.1. Taxonomy (NCBI): domain Eukaryota; kingdom Metazoa; phylum Nematoda; class Enoplea; order Enoplida; family Thoracostomopsidae; genus Enoplolaimus; species Enoplolaimus lenunculus. The sequence continues at coordinate 108,226 of JASANG010000031.1, read as the reverse complement.
GACACAATTTAAATAAGAATATGATTGGAATTGATACTTTCTTCTTGCTAACCTACAGAACATACCCTTATCCCGTTACATCGAACACTTTTTAATTAATTGTATGAATGCATTCGGTCAAACCTTGAAAAGGTTGTCTGTAGTTTTAATTAACCTGTTTCTGCTTACAAGAATACTAACAGCAACTAATGTTTAGGCACATATCCGATAGATTTCCGAATGCTGGCATTTGCCAAAAAATGGTATGAGTTTAAAATTTGTGCATATTTGAGCTTCTACATTTACTTAATTATTCTACTGAAATTTGAAATTTTAAATTTTGTTGTATTTGGGGACTGAGGAAATAGGGCCAAAGCGTAAATATACTCGAATTAATACACACAGTGTTTTGCGGTTAACAATTGCATAGACGCGTGAAGTGATAAAAATGCTACCGTTGAACTCAACGCTTCAAAATTTATAAAATGAACAATTTTTATTAAATTGGTAGTGGTTCCATATACCGCATCTTCGCCGGGTCCAACTAGCATAGAGTGAATTAACAATAAATAACAGTCTGTAATCAAGTACCAGTGAGGGGGCGGGGGGTAAAATAAATAACAGTCCCCTTTTTATTTGGACAACTATACATATATGTTTACAGACATTAAGTATTGTTTAGCTTGCTTGCGTATACTTAAATTGATTTAGCTAAATACTGATAAGAGTTGGTTATCATTCGGCTTTTACAAGAAACTATTAGCGTTGGCACCACGTTTTAGGCATTATTATTTCACAAATAAGTATACGTATGGCTAAAAGTTTAGTTAGGATTTACTCAAGGGCAACACAATAGAAAGGGTAAGCGGGGCTGTGCCTGCATAAATTGTTTTGGACACGAATCGGAACTAAATAATGTAATATTTTTTACGATTCCTCGTTAAATTTTACTAGTCAGCCGGTTTTGCACAATACGCAAAAGTTAGCGAATGCACAACAGTCTGTATGCAAAGTTTCTTTTCACCGAACAATCACGTTTTTGTTGTAAGAAAATGTTGTAAACAAAGTAAATGATGGAAAGGTGCCCAAATTACGTGTATGGGGCATTCCAGCTTTAATTGTGTAGATTAGCACCACACTGGGAGTACGGAACTGATTTAGTAACGGTGGTGTACTGTGCTATTTCAACCATGTTTCATGTTTCAAACAGCACCTTTCAAAACATATTTATTTGTAATCGGAGGCACTCTGAAATCGATAGTGTAGCTAAACCGGGCTCGTAGCCAAAAGGGGGCAGGGGGTATCAGCCCCCCTGGAAAATTTTTGGTCCTCCTTGGAAAGTTTTAACCTTGGTTGCAAGTCGTTAAAAACCCTTGAATGCCGCTCCTGAAAATTTTTTAGCCCCCCTTCCAAGGTGAGCGCCTGGACTAAACGCTAAGTATTTCGTTCTTCTGATGCAAGTCATAATTTCCTTGTGTATTTATCACAGCTGGCGAATACATTTCGTACGAAATATTGGCCAATGTAAAGACCATGGGCAGAGAAGTATTATAAGTATATTCCTAAGCCTAAGCCTAAGCATAAGCCTAAGCGTAAGAATGAACATATTAATAAACATAAACCTAAGCTTAAACATAAGCCAAGCAAAGAAATAATCTAAAGCTTTAAGCTTACTGTTTTCTAGTCCCACAGACAAACGTTCCGCTCCTGATCTTTACACTGGCCGAAATAATTAACATTTTGCTCGAGTAATCTTCATGAACTCGAATTGACCTTGCATAAACGAGCTATGCTTATTAAATGTGTCACTTACGGAAATACAACTGTTTACAATACTGTATAGCTCGCTGGCAGTAGTTCAGAGTCAGCTTATCAGATTTCAACATAGTTTATCATTGTGCGTTTTGGAAACTTAATTCGGTGTATAAATGAAAATCAAATTAAGTTTAGCTGTAAGCTCGGCTGATAGTTTGCTTATAGCTGATAATTTAGTAGCTGTTTGAGGTTAAAAGCCAAAGCTTTTACAGGTATTATTAGGCGTAACATTGACCAGTGTTTCGGCTTGAGCTGTCAATATAACAATGTATTCGTTTCGTGTTTGAGACGCAACGCCGGCTTTATCGTTGAAATATGATATTTAAACCAGCCAAACAATACGTTTTTACGACCTGATTTGCGTTTTTGTTTATGAAATTCAGTATCCATTGTTTCGTGAAGACAGCAGCTATTTTTGCCTTTAAAATGCCTGCTAATTTCTTGGTCAATTAATGTTTTGCTCAACAACATGGGTTGGTATCTTAAATAAATTCAATTGGTTTGTAGTTTAAAAGGCCGTTTGTCTTATAGAAAGGGCATCAAGAATGGCACAGCCCCCCGTTTCGATTTCATTTCCGTTAGGTAAAACACTACCGAACTGAATTATCGTTATAACGGGTTCTTAACTTGATCTTGAGCCCGAATCTTTTACTCGTTTTTAGGTGCCACTCGTGCCGAATCCAAATCCTTCAGTAGTCCCAATATTCCGTGTTACAAGCTTGAATGGTGCAAGATTTTTTAATTTCCAAAATCTCAGACTATATATGTTTATATATCATATGACATTCGAGTTTTGTCTGTTCACCCGATAAGAGTGCTCGAATTTTAACGTTGACGTCGAATCAACATGAGACAAACCCTGTTCCGCCTGCCCCGGTTATAACGTGAATCCCGCATTGCTAAAAATTGTGGAAGCGAGAACTTATTGTAATATACTATTTGATGTTGCCCATGGTAGGGTTTCAACACAATTTTGCTTTCGGCTCAAAGTTAGACAAAAGTTTTGTTCTGATTCCGGTCTGGCATTTTCGGATATGTGGCATTTTCAGCCAATTATATCTTTATTTTGCGGTACGCCACTTACTTCTACACTGGTTTCAAACTCAAGTTGGAAAAGGGCATTTTTGATTTCCACAAGAATGGCGCAAATTAAAGTGGATGACGCATAAGACTGTAAAAGCACCCAATACGACATTAAATGTGTCATATTTTAACTCAAGTAACCAGGCCCGTAATTACATGAAAGTGGGAGGGGGTCTGCCTATCCTACTAACAGCTCTACCCCCCGCCGCCGGCCAAAAATGTTTTCAACTGCTGTAGAAGAGCTAAAATGTTAGGAAAGTTGTCTAAATTTGAAGGTCCAACTTCGAATTAGGCCACAAATTCGAATTTCAATTCCGATTTAAACTTTGTTTCAATTGAAACTCTAATACTTATTACACGTTGTACAGTTGGCCGTTTGCTGTAATATTAACTAATAGCATCCAGCTAAAATTTAAATTATGGAAAGCGTAACCTAATTCATTGTAAACGGTGCCATGGATTTAAGCATCTTTAAAACGATTGTACTCGTTGGACAGCTAACAACAGGGTCGGAGCGGCCATCCCCATACCCCGTGTTTGGGGGACACCAACCCCAACTGGGGGCACCCACCCTAAGAAGAATTTAAACAAAAAATATGGAAAAAATATTTTGATCATTGCAAATGGTCTCTACCCCGAAATATTTGGGGAAGCCCACCCCAACCCAAGCGTACTCCAGTACTGAATAACACAATTTTGAAGTTTGGCTTGAATGACGTGAGGTGTGAGTTGAAGTTAAGATTAGGCTCAATGGAACAACTATTTAGTAATTCTGAGTCTGAATATCAGGCAAATATACTTCTGACTCGCTACTTATGCCATGCACTTGGAGTATAGTCCGCAACAAGTCGTAAAATCGGTCCATGTGTAGAACAGGGCCGGAACAGCAGTATAAGCATATTCCCAAGCCTAAACCTAGGCCTAAGCCTAAGCCTAAGTGTATGGATGAGCCTGTTCCTAAGGCTAAGCCTAAGCCTAAGCCTAAGCGTATGGATGAGCCTATTCCTAAGCCTAAGCCTAACCATAAGTCTAAGCATAAACCTAAGCAAAAAAATTGTCTAAAGCTCAAACTGACTCTATTACAGCCCCTCCGGAAAACGATCCGACCCTGTTCTATACATGGGCCGTATTTTTTTATTATTTTATTTGTAAATGTAGTGACCCGAATAAGCAGCGGTACAAAGCTTGGTAAATCTCCATTTTGACGCCCAGTCAGTTGGAGTCTGTATCCCTAATTAGAGCCTGTTATAGTGGATATAGGTTTTAAATCCGATTTACAGTCCATAAAAGAGACCAAAGCAAACAACGGCGTAGACTGCTCACACTGTAAATTCCAATGAGTAAAATATTCAACTCAGCTAGTGAGTTAGGTATTTCTGAGTTAATAACAATAAGAATTAGCTAACTCTGAGTTGAACTGATTTTCACTCTCCGTTGATATGATTCCGGATGAGTTGATCAGTTAACTAAGATAGAGCTGAATCAACTCACAAATCTGAGTTCTGATAGTCCTAACTCAGACTGAGTAAAATTCAACTCACTCTGAGTTAAAATCAACTCACTGCAATTTACAGTGCAGATTGTAACAGACACTCACAGTCACACCTCCCTATAAACATTATTAAATCCAGAGGAAACGATTAAAAAGACATGGTAGTCAACAAAAATGCTTCAGAACAAGTACAGTTTTCCTTAAAAATAGAATATGAAAGGTGATGGGTCAAACTGGGGTGAATTAAAAAGAAATAACAGTTTTCAACCGACTAACAGATTGTACCCTCTGGAGAGGCAAAATAAATATCAGCCCCCTCTTATTCGGGTCACTACAGAACACATTACACAATAATTTTTAATTTTGGTTTTGTTTATGCATAATAACTGGTTACGGTTATTCAGGATATCTCAAGCTGATCATGAAAATTGTAGTTTTGTTGTTATTTTTAAATTCTGGTTGAAAATAACCGAAATTTCTATATTTTTTTACATTCCTACAATTCTGCTTTCAGTGAAAACTGTAGACTCGTAATATTCTGTATAATTAAAGCTGGAATACATCACATACGTATTTTGGGCAAGTTTCTAGCATATTTTGTTTACAATAATTTCATGCATATAGTCACACGATTGTTCTATAATTAGAAAATTTGCATACAGATTTTTATGCATTTTCTATCAGTTTTGCACATTGAACAAAGTTGAACGACTAGCTTTTGTAACTTATGTCCGTCAAAACCGAAAAAAACAATTCATTATGAGCCATCAATCTACGGTATATCCGCACTGCAAAAAATTGTGAGTCAAATTGAATCCCTCTGAAATAGGCTCTACGGGACTATACAAATTGAGTCAAATTAGACTCCGCCAGAGTCAAATTCGACTCACTTAGTCGCACGTTTGATTCTGGCGGAGTCGAATTTGACTCAGTCTGTGTACTCCCGTAGGATTGGTGTCCCGGAGACCGCGTTTGCTGGGAGCCTATTTGCTCAGTCTGTGTACTTCCGTTAGAGAAATTGAGTCAATTCCGCCAGACACGCTCACGCGCACGTTTGATTCTGGCGGAGTCGAATTTGACTCAGTTTGTGTAGTCCCGTAGAGCCTATTTCAGAGGGAGTCAATTTGACTCACCATTTTTTGCCGTGCGTAGACCGGTGTATAATTGAATGAATTCAGTGTTATGTCGCTTTAGAAATCTGATATTGTTACACATTTCAAAAATGCAAATGCGTTACGGTCAAGCCGGTAGCTAGCTCATCTCGCTAGTGGTGGTTCAAAGTTTTTCAGAATGGGCATACAAGGATTTTCAATGACATACAAGTAATGGTGAAAATTTTACTGTAAAAAGTCTCATGCCAGGCGCGTAGCCAGCTCACCTTGCAAGGGGGGGGACTGAAAATGTTGTAGGACAGGTATTCAAGGGTTTTCAATGAGTTACAAGCAAGGTTGAAAATTTTCTAGGTCGACTAAAATTTATCCGGTGCTGAGAGCCCACCTGACCCCGTTTTGCCTACAGGACCGGATACGGCGTAGAAAGTTTACCCGTATTGCGATACACAAAGATGTAGTTTTTACTAACCATGGTAAGAATGTGTTTATGACCAAAACAGCTTATCTGTATACAAATCAATGTTCCTTCATTACAAAGGTATGATAATCACCTGATAAGCCGCAACGAACAGAGTCGTATAAAATGTGATAACGGGAGAGATATCGCCTTAGAAATTGTTGTATAACTAAAAAAGCCAGTTCAATATGAATAATAGATCCTCTGAGGTAAACAAAATTTATTCTAAATAATGTTTTAACGTGCCCTATTGAACTGAAATGATAAACTACGCTCTTGGCAACGCGACGTAAATATAAAGTGAAGATGCTTTCTAAACAATATTTTAGCTAATAACTGAAGCTAACATTTAGCCAACATTTTCAGCATACAGCGGGTGCGTGATTTTTATTTTGAATTTTTGTATTTTGACTTAAACTTGACTATTTTATGACAGATCCAAACCTTTGGGGCGGGGCGTTGCTGGAGTCAAAGTTCAGTTGTGTTGAATGTATGTTTTGTATGGTTTTAAATTAATTATAAGTGACTATGGAATGTGTACGAATTATGTTTAATTTGTGAATGAACACTGTTGTCGGCGTTGTTTTACAAGTTGTCCAGTGTCGAAGCCTTATTGCTTCGCTCAGAAAAACGACAATTTAACCCTTTCTCACATGAATATTTTCGATTTCATCTGCAGAAACATGCTTTCCAGTTAGCATTAGCATTCTGGTTCGTCGGGAGAGACGCGTTTGCAGTTTAAACTATTCAGAGCTTACAGCTGTCGGAAACGCTTACGTTTTGTTGAGATTTTGTACTGCGTACAGTTTAAGTAAATACTTAAGTAAGATTTTAGAAACCAAGCCAGTGTCACATAAATTCAATACAACCAACTTTAAGCTATAATGGCGCTTACGGTAATTTTTGAAAAAAATACGGTAAAAGAACTTAAAACGTCTTCGTCCGAGTAACAACCAAAAATATCATAGGCTAGAAATTTATGCAATATGCATCTTATCTACTTTGAGGTTCTTTTCTTTAGCGATACATACATGCATACTTGAGGTTACGTGTGACTTATGGCTGTTTTAATATGCGTAAAAATATGTGTGAACATGTGCCAAAACTTAACATTTTCCACTTGAACATTCGCCAATCAGGAATATCTGGATGCGCAACTGGTGTCGGTGAGCGGAATTTCAAATCAACAGATGTTCCAGTTGCGGTTTGTTTTGATTATCTTTAGGTGCTACACACAGTTGAGAATATGGTTCCTAATGTCGAAAACACACGTGTTCCTATACGAAATTAAATTCCAACGTTGAAGCTGTGATCTAATTTGTATGCAACCGACACAACAGAATGGAGTCGAAAGTTGTTACAGGACTTGTAATCCGGTAGAATTTAAGGATGCACACCTGCAGATACAAAACAGTGAACTTTTTTGTGCGAAATTGTAATTTTAGTCAAAATTTCCTAAAATCACTTACTATTTATATCTTAAATTATAGACAAATGTGTCAAAAAATTGTCGAAAATTTCACACAAACGTAAAATCTTAGCTTACGACTGCTGTGATACCCAGTAAGGACTGGCCGGCAACGGCTTCTTGTGGGATAGGAAGGAGCATAAAGACCGTCCTTTTTGTGAGTATCTTGGGCCCCCCAGCGCAGTTTTCTGTCGAAATGAAATGTGTGTTGTGACCATTTTCTATGCCCATCCATAAATCGACTGCCCCCTCTCTGTTGATATTTTGTACACTGCAAAAAATGGTAAGTCAAATTGACTCTCTCTGTCAGACTATAGGGGACTACACAAACTGAGTCAGATTCGACTCCACCAGAGTCAAACGTGCGACTTAGTGAGTTGAATGTGACTCTAGCGGAGTCGAATTTGACTCAATTTGTTTAGTCCCGTAGAGCATATTTCGGCGAGAGAGTCGAATTTGACTCACCATTTTTTGCAGTGTAATTGCAGCGTTGAAAAACGACGTGTTTCGCTTATGTACCCAGCGATTCGTATTAAGCTATTGTCGAGTTTATAATTTAAAGGCAATAAATATTGCGAAAAAATATATTTTGTACAAATGCTACTGATGCTGTGTTTGGTTTATAATTCGGAAATATTTTAAATTTGCGACACCTGTTTGATGCAATTTACGCGCTTCGATTAAGCGTTGAAGACAATAATAATAATAATAATAATAATTTTAACGCATAATTTTTAATTCTCATATTGACAATTTTAATTTTGTAGCGAACATTTGCGAACACCGTTTACCTGTGCATCGGTTGTATCCTCTGCGATACAAACTGTCAGCTCACAAGCGACTTTATTTCGTCTGAGGGAGGTATTTTCGCCCATACTGAACCACCCACTTCGTTGATCGGTAGTCAACGACCAATTTTTGAGTCAATTTTTAAATATGGGTAATATTTTAAGCTGTTACTGTAGTGAAATGAGGTAGAAAACGCTAATATAATTTTGAGCAGTGGCGGATTCGAAAATTTCTGATCGATGAAGGCTATGAATACATTGTAGTGAAAAACGCCCGCCGAGCGAGAAGCCAAATGCAATTTTAGCACTAAATCTTAATAGAAAATGTTGGTTTTGGCTCACCGTGAATCCGTAAGTGATTTTGAGATTTCCATTCAATAAATGTATAATATATGTATATGTGTATGCATATACATATATAAATATAAATATAAATATAACTATATAAAAATATATATAACTATACATATACACATATATATAACTATATATACATATATAGGCTTAAACTTAAGCTTAGGAAAGCTTTATCCTAAACCGAAGCCTAAGAACAAAACCGCGTACAAGAGCCCAATTTTAGGCTTCCAAACTTGTTTCTGGGCGGTGGTGGGAGTGGGGTGGTGGACCTGAGCTGTCCCTGATATTTGTTTAACTTTAAAAAATGTCTTTGGTAGGCATCGATTTTTGCTATAGTTTGATGCGAAAATAATCATTTACACGCGTCTTCAAACAGTCCAGTCGATACGTATCGGCAACTGTTTTACGCTGTCCATTTGGTTTTGTAGCGGCGCAGAATAAATAACGTTTTTTTCCATTGGCTGTCGAGTTTGATTTTTGCCAGAATTCAACAACATTTATCAGGTTGTGAGAGACCGAAGTAAACAGCAATCAACACCGGTTGGTATTACATTTAACTTGAAAATAAAATCCATTAATTATTGGTTGGTTTTTGTTCGCATTTCTGTCTTGACGGCATTGCCCAATCATATGGAACTGTAACTGTTGTTCTGTATCACAAGCCTAAAGCTGGGTTAACCAGTAAGTTTGGTTACACTTCCTACCACCGGCTTAGGCGTAACTGGTTAGGTTTACGGCGACGGTTAGCTGGTTTACGTCTAAGCTTTTGTCTAAGCTTACTTTTTCATAGTATAAGTTTTAACTTGAAATATTCAAAATTTAAGCATTCTTTAAATTAAATAAATTTTTGAAGTGTGAGTAAAATGAACTCAGATTAAGGATAACAATATTTTTAATTACATTTATTTAATTTCAACTACCGTTGAAATTTTTACTGCGGAAACAAACGGGTCCATAGTTGTGGCGGTATCAAACATATATTTAAATTTTGTATTTAAGATATTTGAAACTCCTATTTTGCGTTTTTTGGATTTCCAAACCTTAATTTTCGTTTCGTAAGCAAATTGTTTAAACTTGTTGCTCTGAAGGAAGTACACTGATCCACAAGCTGATTGTTATGAGCGTAAACAGATACAATTCTAATAATAGCTTATTATACAACTGCTCCAATAGTGCTGGGTATTCGATTGATAAGATTGCTACTGACTAATAAATACTTGCGTTGGCCACCTGAAATTGAGTTGAGTTGGATTGTCTCCGTTTGATTTAAACCACTGCAACAGAGGTTCCATCGAATTTCAACCATCCCGCGAATTAAGTCTGTTTTTTAATATAGTCAAACCTGAGCAACCAGTCAAAATTAGTATTCATTCCAGCAGTTGTTTGAGGTGCCTCAAACAGCAATTATCGTTTGGTACGGCCTACTTGCCAACAGGCGCTTCGTTCTAGTGGGTCTCCCCTGGCACGCACACTCAGTTGTCGCACCCATGCGTACTATAATTGTTTGACCGATGTATAAACAACAGGAAGATAAAATGTATATTTGTCCAGTTTTTACCAAACCTTTTAAGCGAGCCAAAACCTTGACCAATCTTGGCATTTAAATCATTGAAAATTGGTTGATTTTCTGTCAAATTAACTGCTTGAACAATGGACTCTGACTCGAGACGTACACTGTAAATTCTAATGACTTGATTAATCAACTGACAGAGGGAATTAGTTATTTCTTGATATTTCTGAGTTAATAACAGTAAATATTAACTCAGCCAGAGGTGATTTAATTCCGGGTGAGTTGATTAAATCTCAGAATGAGTTCAAACAATTCACAATTCTCAGTTCTGAAAGACCTCATTCAGAGCTCCAACTTCTGAGTTATAATCGACTCACTGAAATTTAATACAGCATATGAGATTCCGAATCTGCTGCCGGAATCATCAGCAAACTGGCATTTATTATTTTCAATTGAAGCAAACTTCTTAATTTTGTGTCATTAGCATTTTACCCGAACCTAAGAAATAGTTTTGAATACAAGTCTTGCACCTCCACTTTAGACTAAAATGAACTATTTTCGGCCGGTCTTTAGCGCAACTCAAAAGGTTTTGCCAGCCATGTTACTTTGAATGTCGTATTTTTCGCGGTACTGCAATAGAGTAAGCTTAAGCTTTAGACTAAACTTTTACCTAGGTTGTTGCTTTAGGCCCAGGCTTTAGTGACAGTCTTCACACCGAGGTTTAAGCTTCAGGAGCTAAGGAATAATGCATATATTAGGACTGTTACTGCCGCTCAAAGTAAAATTGGTCCGTTTTGCTGTCAACCACGATTTTAGCTACTTTTATCACTCTTAACGCTTTATACAGACTATGAGTACAGCGAAATATCTCACGGTCGTCTGGTGCCGCTAAAATATGCGGCAGAACCCATTTTTGGCTCTGATAATGGTCGTTTGATGATGGTTCATAAAAAAGGTGGTTTCACCAGGCTTTCACACCACTACCGTAGTCGCCGCATTGTATCTGTGAATGTAGTCACGATTTCTCGTCTGGAGGGATTGTGTAACGCCTCATGTGACAGTAAATTGTTTACGTTATAGATTCTATGAAGTTATTCTAGTCCCTATCAAAGTGTTACTTTTTTTATCTCTCCAGAAACGCCGAGTGGGGATACGGGATCACTCCCCTTATACGGGCCACCAATGGTTACCTATTTCTTTTTCAAATCCATTTCACCATTGGTGTTCCTAAGGATTTTGAACTGTAGAAAACTGGCTTCAAAGAACGAATGAAATATTCGGAACCTTAAGACAAATTTGACAGATTTTACTCAACGATTGTTTCGTAGCGAAGCGTCCGTCCGGCCTCTGGGGGCATCGTTCTTAGTCCATTTTTTCTACCCCCCGGTTTACATAGTTGACCATAGTGATATTCGGGTTCTATAAGACACTATCTATAATGTATGAAGCTTCAAAGGTGGTCTTAAATGTGTTATAAATGTGAGTTAATTTTTTGTCAAACTACGATTTATTCGTTTTAGAGAATTTATAAAATAAAAGAACGTTGAACCAAGTTCCAAGCTGTACACCGAGAGTGTAAAATAACCGAAACGTATAGTGGTCAAAATAACGGAAACACACAATATTGAAATATAAAAGTTTCAAAACTGTTTTATTTTGCTTGCTAAAACAATTGAGGCATGCAAATATTCATAGAGAGCAAATTTGAAAATTGTGATGAAAAATAGCGGATGCATCAAATTTTTTGACATTTTCGTCGAATTTCGTCATTTTTATTTCAAATCGAACAATTGTAGTATTACTGTATGAAAAATTGCGCAATTCGTAGGTGATTTATAACTAAATATAATCATAAAACTAACAGAATTTCCGGTAGTTCTATGACGTAAACGAAACTGATATACACTGCCAAGTTGGCAATACTGGTGTAACCGGAATCGTTTCGAACCGCATGATCGTTTTCTGCAATATATGACGTCATAAATTGAAAATTTTGGCAATACACCTTCAGACAATTTTTGAAAAATAAATTAAGATAGAATGCCAATTTTTCTCAAACTTTCGAATGAGAAAAATTTCCAATATCGAAAATACTGGAAAATTCCAGTGAAAAAATACCGAAAAATTCCGCCGACAAAACGCCGTATTTCGCTACCGGAACCAGAATTCCGGCTGCACACCTCATTCTCTCACATAGAAATCAGTGTTAGCTTTCATTTACTCCTGCATCCGCGTATAATTTTAATGATTCTGGTACGTAAAGTTTATTAATCTTAAGTTTTGAAGACACCTTGAATTTAACATACTCTGCTCGCCACAACCGCTGCTACTATTACTAGCCGAACACGCCGCAGCATCTTCGCTTGATAAGTTATGAGAGTTCGGCTTCTGTTTTATCTCAATTATTTTGAAACTATGCAAACGGTCTCTAAGGCATTCTGTATGCCTAATGAGTGGTTTGGCTTTACGAATAACTCGCCAGTATATATTTTGCGTTTGTGTATACATGTAAACACAAAATCTATAGTATAACATGGTCATGGGTCCATATTCTCGAACACGTTGATCCGCATCCCGTACAGTTGAAGCATGTGATAATTTACGATATCACGTCCATATCAAATTAGGATCAAAATGTGATATATCTTGACGGTCACCATTCGCTGGCACGAAACATATTACTGACTGGAGATAGTTGCTACACACATTTGAGAATATATACAGAGATGTGAAGAGATGTTGTGCTTCACGTATTATTGTGACATATTTAGAATTTTGGAACAATTTATTTCTGCGTTTGTATGAAGCTGAAATGACAACGCAGATGGCCTGTAGCGAGATGAAGGCCAATGGACGCTCACAGCCACCCTGGACGAATTTTGAATCGCCCGTGGCAAATTTTCAACCTTGCGTTTAAGTCATCGAAAACCTTTGTATAGTCATCGTGAAAATTGTTCAGACCCCCCAATACTAATGGGAAACAGGCTTCGGGCATACAGGTGCTAAGTCGGATTTTGCTTTGTTTCGTTAGACAATGGTTAATACTCAAAATGGTGTGATTTTGAAAATTTTTTCCCTGAGAAAGCAAATTTGAATTTTATCAATAAAAACGTCAGATTCTCACGAACGTTGAATTCAAATATGAATGAGTGGATTTTTTCTTATTCTTTAATTTGTTATCAGTAATACGGCAAGATATATGTAGGAATGTGCTTGATAACAGCTCAAAATGCGGCTTATGGGAATATAAATGTGCTTTTTTAATACAATTTTATATTTAAATTGCGTTGCTTGCTGAAAATATTATACAGATTTTGCTTCGTAAACATTTGTTTCGAATAAAGTTTCTTAGAAAAAACTGCCAATATCTAAGAACAAAACAGTAGTATAAGCATATTTTTAAGCCGATTATGCCTAAACGTAAAAATGACCTAAACCCAAAGCGTAATTGTAAGCAAAAAATAGTCTAACCCTTAAGTTTTACTCTAGTCCAGTCCAACAGAAAAACACTTCCGCTCCTGATCTTTACATGAGCCGAAGACAGAAAAAAGGTGTGCGAAAAAATTCTGCTTGTATATTCTGCTTTCCTTTTGGGGTGGATCTCAAATATGAAATAAAATCCATTTAAACCATTAATTTCATTCGTCCAGTGCATTTGAATTTTAGTGTTGTGTTCTTGTCTTTACAGTTACCATTTGTTGACGTTCTGTATAGCTTGGTTTGCTACAAACATGTTAGGGCGATGTTATACTTTTGATGACGTCTAGCGCCGTCTGGTGCCATCTGACACTGTATACAACAATGCATATGTATTGCCGTATAGTACAGTATATCAATTTGTAAACAAAAATTTATTGACTTGCAGCGCCGTCCGAAGGCGGATAGCGCCGCACATCAAGTATAGCGCTGACATTAATTTTGCGTTTTTTAAATTATTTATAATGTACGGTCAGTGGCGGTTCCAGGATCTCAAAATGGGGGGCCAAAATTTCACAGGTAATAAGCTTACTTTTGACCCACACACAAACCACGAATTATTGTAATAAATTGCTATATAATTTTTGTCGAGATGCTGTTGGGGGCGGGGCACGGCCGGGGTGGCCCCCCATGGATCCGCCATTGTGTACGATGTATCAAAAAAATTTGTGAACGCTACCATCTGAACAAAAGAGTATTTTGTTTTGCAGGCTGTATTTATCTTAGCTCAATGAACTGGAAAAGTGAAAAAAAATTTTAACTTTAAGCTTAATACTTCGTACAGACTTTGTTCATCAATCGAAATCAAAGCTTGAATTTTAAGTTAGGATTTAATACTAAAATTGCGTTTGGTTTCTCGGTCGCTCCGCTCGAGAGTTTTTTTCACTATTATATAGTACGCAGCGTTGCTTTTGACAAAATTTCTGCATAAACATACTGCTTCAGATATTTGTCAGTCAATGTAGGAACCAAAACTCCAGACATTAAAGTAACAATTGTTTATTCTGTTTTCTCGGGTCCGTTGCCAAGCGGGTGCCAAGGGAGTGTCAGCCCACTGGGAAAATTTTGGCCGTCCTAATTTCGCTTGTAAGTCATCGAAAATCCTTGTATGCCGCTCCTAAAAATATTTAACCCCTTATCAAAGTATAATCTTGCTACAACCCTGTGTTTTCCTCAACATGCCGACCTAATAAATCTGTGTAATCTTTGAAAGACTAACTCATCGAAAACCCTTGTATGCCGCTCCTGAAAAATGTTTAGCCCCCCCTGCCGACTCAGTAAATGTACGCAATCTTTGAAAGACACAATAGCATATTTCAAAGGAACTAATAGATATACCATGGTAAATGGTGTTACCAATGTTGAAACTGCTTTATTAATACAAAGAAGTCTTAAGAGGGTTTGCGTACCGAAAACTGTTTTTGTCCAGCTTCAGATATTTAGGATGGAGAGTTTCATTAATATTTGATTACAGGCATAATAATGGTGGTATGTGCATAAAATTAGCTAAAATTATTAATAATGGTTGCGAATAGCAACAGTTTTAAACGAAAGTAACCAGTTAAAAGTTGTATTATGTTCGTCGTTAGTTGGGCGGAGTTCTAAAACATAATGTGTACACTTTAAGCTTGTCGTATTTTAGCTGCGGCAATAAAAAATTAGACAGATTCAAAAAAATTTTAACAGGAGTTCATGAAACGGTTTCGTTTTAAATTTTGTTGAATTGAAAATCTATCGGACGGACCGCCAGATGGAAACATTTTAAGAATGGCTGTTAGGCATAGCGCCGCGTGACTTACATCTGTATCACTTAAGCCTAAGCCTAAGCCTAAGCTCTGTGACATGGAACATTGTATTGGGGCTGTGGTGTTTAGTTTTTACGTTGTACTGGTTGATTCAAGGCAATGGTGGGTCTAGTATTTTTTCAATTTGTATAGAAATTTTGACATTTTTGTTCAACAATGGTTGACGTTTGTAGATAAAAAGCAATGTTGAAAATTTTAGGGGGGGTGGCAAAATTTTTCTAGGATGGGGCTGAACCGCACATGGTCCCCTTCTACCTACGGGCTCATGCTGTATCGAGGTAGAATGCAACATCAGAGATAAACGTTACACGCGGGTACCCGGCGGTAACGCGTGTACGGGTAAGAAATTTTTTGGCGCGGGTATACCCGCAGGTAAAGAATTTCAAAACGCGTGTAAAAAATTTGGTGATTCTTTACCCGCCTATAAGCTTTCATAACAACCTTGAAACCAGATAATGTAGAAAAACTTGAATTTTTAAATTCTTTTTCCGTATGGGTGAAAAATATTATTACACTCCTGAAATGGTGATGTAAAATCGAAAAATATTTGTGGTTCATATTCTTTGCGTTCCTTTAAAACTTATACTTTTCTTTGGCTTGGAACAATATGTTTTCAGCATTCTAAAATAGGTCCTAAGGCAAATTGTGAGTTTTTTGTAACGCGTAATTCAAGTCAATAACATCTATGTGTATTGAACGCAAAAGAACAGGTAAGGTAAGGCAAGGTCGGTAACAGTAAAGGAATGTTGCGCGAGTATATCCGCGGTTAAAAAATAAATTTCCCACGGGTAAAACGCAACGAGGGTAAAAAATCTTTACCCACTTACTCCTCTGCGCAATATTCACACCAGCATTTTGTCGCTGACGTTCGTTTTATCGTCCAATCACGGCTAATATATGCATCGAAAGCGAAAACAATCGGAGTTTGAACGAAAACTAAAGACGAAAGACACAAAATAATAATTGAATTAATTAGTAATTCATATCAAGACAAAACACGGATACACTGGTGTTCGACTCAGTGTCCGCGTCTGTAAGTTTGTCACTCTCAGATATTAAAACTGCAGGACAGGAGGCGTAACCACGATTTCATTACAAGAGTGAATTACCTCTCCTGTAAGTAATTTTTTTCATTTTTTAGCATCGGTTATTCGAATGCCTGTTATAAGAGTATTTTAGTTGTGTTTAGAAATTTTGGGATGGGTTATATACCGCTAGCTCCTCATGTTGTACACGCCACTGCTGATGTATATTGGTATGTGTGCCGGTTGGTGGTTATATTCCTGTCGGGGCTTTTGTGAACTAAACAAACCTGTTGTACTGCATATACGTGTAATAATTGTTAAACACCAGTGGTGTAGCGACGTACCGAGGAATGTGGATTGAAAGTGTTGAGCTCTACTAAGCGGATCCAGTGGGGTGGTGACGGCAGGCCGCAGCCAGCCCATCTTGCTAGAGGGGTTAAAACATTTTCAGGATGTGCATTCAAGGGTTTTCAATGAGTTACAAGCAATGTTGAAAATTTCTTAGGGGGGGGGCAAAATTCTTCCAGGGGGGGGCTGAGCCCTGTTTTAGCTACGGGTCCGAGGGGTGGGGGAAATGTTTTACAATTTTTCCACCTTACAAAATTTTTGATGAAAAAAGATAAGGTTCTTCTCTACCTAACAATTTTTGCGTTTCATAGTATTTGACAGCCTGCCAACCGTCAGAATTTTATACATCCGCTTCTGTCGCGGGCTCTTGCTCACTTTCGGCCATATCTCAAGTTAAGGCTAACGTTTAGGCTTACGTCCAGACTTCGATTTAGGGGTAGAACAAGGTTTAGGCTTACGCAGAGCTTAGGTAAACCTTTTGCTAAACCTAAACCACGCATATGTCCTTAGCGCCTAACAGAAGTGAATCCGGACTGATGGGCCGCGGACTCGCTGGCTTGCGGACTGCCGCTGGGGTGGTGAGCACTCTCATGAATGTAAGCCCTTTAGGGTCGTGGTTCCTTAAGCCCTATTCACACCTGCAAGTTTTTCCTGCGATAACTTGCAGTCGCAACTTGCACTTGCAAGTTTTGTCCAAAATTGCATTGCAAAAACTACTTGCAGCTGCAAGTTCTGCGTTCAATTTGCACCTGGAAGTTCTCGCAGCCAAAACTTGCATGTGTGAATAGGGCTTTAGAAATTACCACTGAATTTTTTGATATATCGTGTGAATAAAGTACTCGATTGTTATTGAAAACATTTTCGTTCAAATTAAAAGTAAGAAAAATTATTATAATTTGAAATTTTGTCACATGCAAACATTTGTCGAACTACCCACAGTTATTAATATATTTTTTGGCCAAATTAAGTTTTGTTCAAAACGACAAGAAACATGCAGCCTAATAAGTCCCTATGTGGCGTTTACAACTCATCTATAAAGGTTCACAATGAACGGTGCCAGCAGAGGGTAGGGGGCAGATCGACCCCTGTAGGCCCTCCCTGGAAAATTATTCCCTGTATGTCGTTCGTAATTTTTTGTGCTCCTGTAGCATTTTGATCTCGAATCTATTCGCTTGAAGTCAGAAAACTGGTATTTATTTCAACAAGCAGCCGCTAAAAGGGTCGCGAAGACGGGGGTACTGCGGTTAGTAAGGTGTCAAAGCGTAAAGCATAAATTTGTAGCATGGTCTATAGCTAAAACGTTGTTTGAAATTCAATGTCGAATAAGTTTTGTTATGAAATCTGACTCATGGACAGACAGGTATTTCTCGGTATGGTTCAATGTTTACAGTATGTAGAGATATAGAGGCATACGGTATCGTTTGGAATAGCATTCACGCTCCCTAGCGAACATGTAGAACGACAGGCAGGTATTCTTGACCCCTAATTTGCAGCATATGCAAATTACTTAAACGACATTTTAGGTAAGTCAAATATAGAAATAAACAAATTCAGCGGGGGGGTCTCAGCTTTTACGACAGATGGCGCACCCGGCAAAAATGTTAAAGAATCACAGTTTCTTTTTGAAAATATATAAAAGCACTAATTTTATCAGCAAAATAGCTACGCTTTGGTCGGCTAAAAATGTACCATATCACTTGCAATACAATTATGAATTACTGGAAACCATTCTGAAATAGGTTCCTCGAAATTTAAGTACTTTTAAAATGGACGGCCGTTATGCAGGTTTAAAAAATATTTTTTCGTTGATGCAACGTTACTCATCTGCTTAGAGGTTAATCTTATTATGCATATACACTGTAAATTTCAGTAAGTTGATTGATTTAATTTCAGAATCGGAATTAATTTCAGCATCTGAATTACTTAATTTCAGCATTTGAATTAATTTTAGCATCTAAATTAATTTCAGCATCTGAACTCCATTTCAGCATCTGAATTAATTTCAGCATCTGCACAGTAAATTTCAGTGAGTTGATTTTAACTCATAACGAGTTGAATAACTCAGTCTGAGTTAGGACTATCAGAACTCAAAATACTGATTTGATTCAATTCGTTCTGAGTTAATTAATCAAGTCTTCCAGAGTCAACTCAACTCAGAGTGAGAATCAACTCAACTCATAGAGTGAGTTAATGTTTGCTGATTTTAAATTCAGAAATGACTAACTCGCTAGCTGAACTGACCAATCAACTCATTGGAAAGTACAGTGTTGTACCTAAGCTTACATCGTCTTTAAGCAGACGGGTTTTCCAGTGTAATACCAGTGAGTGGGGGTGTCAAACACCGAAGCTAATTTGTTTGAAACGGCCAATACGAAATAATTGACATAAACGGTTTGATCAAAATTTTGCAGGTAACCTACAAATTGCAGAGTGTAATTTTTGTGAGTTTATTTTACACAACAAAACGAAATTAATCCACTCCCGCCCGGAATATACTGTGAGTACCTTAGAAGCAATCTGGGTACGTAAATTAGTACACAATGGCAATGTAACAATTACTATGCGTATGCGCAGTACAAAATAACCACGAAACGATAACATTCTTCGCTGGCCACATATGTAAAGCTAAATTGAGTACTGTAGTGACCCGAATAAGAGGGGGGACTGATATTTGTTTGGCCTCTCCAGAGGGTACCCCCCCTTGTTATTCGGTTACAGACTGTATATTTTTAACCCACGTTCCGCCACCCTTCGTTTCTGATATATATCCGGTACTGCAATTATCCGATGAATTAAACGTTTATTTGTTTTGTGTCAATAGCTTGAGCGATAATACAAGGTTATACTTAGGAATGTACTTTCAAAATTTAAGTACGTTTTAACGTTTCGAATTCAAATTATTTAGTACTGGAGTCATTTATGCGCTACAATTAGGGTTAATTGACATTTATAGACTCTAATTAGGGTTTAGGGACTCTATCCGCTTACGGACTCTTATTAGGGATACGGACTCCTATTGATTCGGAGTCAAAATGGGGACACCCTCTTATTACCCCCTCTTATTCGGGTCAATACAGTAATCACCGTAACTCCTATAGGCTGCGATTCGCATCCTGACTTGAAATCAGGTGTTATACGAGATAGAAATTATTTATAGGAGCAGCGGCAGATGCAAAAATTTCTCACGAGGGGCTGGCAAAAGTTACGAAACGCAATTTGTTTTTCTGTACGCTATATGTATGCCAATTGTCTGAGGGTGAAAATTGTCAGATACCTAACCATTTTATCACAAAAAAACTTTTCTGATTCATACCGTATGCTAAATATGAGCCAATTTTTCTGAAGATAAGAAATGGTATAAACGTGTTTACCAATTTTAGCACAAAAATTTTCTGACCAGGAACGTATATGCCTTTGTATTTCTGGACCGGCTGGTGATGAGAAAAGGTTAATAGCAAACCGAAAACATATTTGCCAGATGAGATTTATTAACAAATTCAAGCGAACACGCAAGCCTTATAAAATATAAATCTTAAACCGATTTCAAATGAATGGATAGTTTTGCCAGAAAAATGTATATTCGTATATTTTGCTTTTGAAATTTTTGAACCTTTACTAACTTTGAGGACTACAGGGCTTGCTTAACCGAAGCATGCGACTTGTAGCACCAAAATATTACAGGGCGTATCCTTTTTTTACATATAAGGGCTACAGTGGCGGATCTGGAAATTCTCCATGAAGGGTTTAATTTGTAATAAGTAAAACCAAGAGTGGATGATCACTCTTTATAACAAGAGTGCGCAACTGTGTACATTCTGTGCATTAAAGAATGTACCCGGCACGCGTTGCGTTTTTGGCCTACCCCCATTGTTTAGGGGGTCTGTATGCACATACAAACATGTTTAGTGCGATTAAACAACATAGTTGACCCCCCTTAAATGGGGGGGGGCAGGTGTACTGAAGCATACTTTATTGTTAATCTCTTGTTTTGAGGGGGGTCGAACAAAAATGCAACGCTTGCTGGTACATTCTTTAATACACAGAATGTACCCAGTTGCACACTCTTGTAATAAAGAGTGATCATCCACTCTTGGTAAAACTAAAAATAGACTAGTCAGCCGGCTTTATGCAATGCGCAAAAGTTACCGAATACACAACAATCTACATGCACAGTTTCTTTTCACAGAACAATTACGTTTCTGTTCTAAGAAAATATTATAAACAAAGTATATATAATGCTGGAACGGTGCGTAACATACGTACGTGGGACATTCGAGCTTTAATTATACATATTCGAATTTAAATGTTGATATGTAAGAGAATTTTTCGTAGCGTTTTATAGGGTTCCAGTTTAAGAGTTCAAAGTAATCATGGTAAATTATAGTTTAGTTTGCTGGTTTTCAATTACAAAACTGCGCTATGTATCTCGGAAGAACGTATAGCCGTGCTGCAATTATTACTTGTTTATAGCTGTCTACACATTTATTGCTGGATAAAACCCACCAGCGGATAATGACTCTTTTTACAACAGCGTGCAACTGAGTAGATTTTGTGTAGAAAAGAATGTATCCAGCGCACGTTGCATTTTTAGCTAACCCCCTTATTTGGTGCAATTTTTGCAAACCATACAACTGTACGTATGCAGCATCAAAAACGATCCGCTTATAATTTCATTTAGGATCGACCCCCCTCTAAATTGTCGTCGGCCAAACACAAAACGTCCGGTGGTACATTTTGTACCATACGGAACCCAAGAATTTTGCATATACTCTTGTATCGTGCACTCTTGATTAAACTAACCAATAATATAACTACTATTCACGAACGCAACCAACATCAAACAAACCCTCGTTGAACCTGTAAAACGGTTCGAAATCAAAATTACTGAACCTAATTTCCTGTACCGCAGCAATCTTACACTGGTTTATCAGGCAAATATTTATTTTTGGTTCCATGGTTCACGCCCTAATATTTAACACAGGCCCGCGCCATACAAGCCGGAAAACTTCGATTAGAAGAGAGCGACACGTTTTGGTCTGCGTACACAGTTTGCAGCAGCAAAAATATTGCTTCAGGGGTTTAAATTAGGCAAATTTAGGTTCAATACAAGGGCATCTGTGAGCACGGATGACCAAAACCTAACCGCGCTTCTGGATGAGCCAAAGCAATATTTACAATTGGAATATTGTGAACACGTGAACGTAGATGTATATGTGCCGGCGGTGAACGATTTCAAACGCGAATATCACAGATTGAATTATATTTTGTGTGCAAAATAACCGTTGTGTCAATAAATAAACCACGGTAAACTCTGTGGTGTATGAGGATATTTGCCTGTGTTTGAGTCGGTATTTTAGAAAATGTTTTTGGTAAATTTTTGACTCGAAAAATACGGATTACAGAATATTATTTTGAATTGGAAAAATCATAATCTGAAAAAATTGACAGAAATATTAATGCCGCGATGGCTGTACAGATTTTTTTATTTGGGGCTGAAATTAACCAAACATATTTTGCCGAATTTCACTCTATAATATAAGCATCACAGCCTCGCTGGTCCGTGCACCTGTGAGTGATTTTTACGTTTCGGTTTTGACACAAAATGTAATTTAGTAATCTATGTCTGTAAATACCGGTCGTGTACACCGCAAAAAAATGGTGAGTCAAATTGACTCCTTCCGAAATAGGCTTTTCCTGACTACACAAACTGAGTCAAAATTCGACTCCGTCAGATTCAAATTCGGTTCACCGAGCGACTCAGTTAGTCGAATTTGACTCTGGCGGAGTCGAATTTGGACTCAGTTAGTGTAGTCCTGAAAAGCCTATTTTTAAACAGTCAATTTGACTCATCATTTTTTGCAGTGTACTGACTGTTATAACGATCCACTTTAGGCTTCGGCTTAGTCTTAGGTTGCCTAAAGAGTGTGTACCAGCGCAATTTGACCGTTTCCGTTAACAATATGATTTTTATTTTAGATAAAACATTTGCTTAAATATTTAACAGTACAGTAAAAAAATCACTCAATCCAAGGGAACGATAATATTTCGGCACCACAAAATGCAGACCAAATCAAATATGGATTCTCTATACAATGCTTATCGCTTGATTGAGGAATACAAATTTTAGACGTTCACCGGAATGTGGATAATTTAAAAACAAACTATTAAAAACACAGTATTTGATAGAATAATAACAAAAAGTTACAAATTATTTTAATTTTGAAACATTTTGCAAATACATTCATGAGCAAAACGAACCAAGTCTCACGAGTAACTGAAGAAACTATTGAATTGGTCAAAATTTAGAAGGTAAGCGAGAAACGCTATGGATTCAACTTGATCCAAGCCGGGCAGCTTATTTACTTAAATCAGTGGTAGCGGATACGCGTTCCCAAACCGCTCAATTGGTGGCTATTTTTTGCGGACTGGAAGAGCTGTAAAACATTTTATAGTTGAGTCCCATCGGACCTGTTTTGGGGAACCCCGACTATCCTACGGTTTTGATTTTTGCTTTCAAGTATCAACCACTTGCCATATAGAGTATACTATACACAACAAAGTGCAAACTGCGTGCACGATGAATACGCAATACACAGAGTGCAATTAATTAATACGATTATGTACAGCACAAAATCTCCACAAATCGTGAAAATCTGCCGGATAACGAATCTCAGCGGATGGTTATAGGGTTTCGAATTCTAACTTGTAGACGAAATAGCAATATTTCAGTGCCAGCCAAGGTTTAGATATTTCAGAAATTAACAGGAACAGGAATATTGAATTTCTATGCAGGAACCGGAACCGGAACAGGAACTGGAATTTGAAATATTTTTTATCACCGAATTGCTATTGAATTGTTCAGAAAACTTACCAAAAAACGGTTTAAGCGAATTTTGAGCTATTTCTGCGTAAAGTTTTGGGAAATCGCATCAGATTTTTAATCAAACAGCTTTATTAAAAAATGAACTAATTGCAAAAACACTCATTTAGAAATAAAAATTGGTAACAACAAGGTTTCAAATATTGAAATGATTATGAATATAATTTGACACAAAACCGTAAAAATTCCGGTTCCTGCATCTTTGAACGCCGGAACAGGAACAGGTAAAGGAATTGAATTTTAGCTGGAATTCCGGCCAGAAGAGAAATCCCGGTTGAACCCTGATATATCTATATATATTTATTTATTTTTTAATAATTTATAAATAAATTTTCAACAAATATATATATTTCAACAATGTTTAGGCTGTAAGGATGCAACCGGTCATTCTGAAACCTGTTCAAATCCAAATTTTTTCGGTTCACCAAAAATTTTGTTGGCATAAAACATCCCAGGATGTCTTCAGTTTTATACGGATCTGATTACTGTTTCAGATACTAACAGCAACAGTTTTAGTTCCTCAATGGAGGTTCATGCACCAGTGGAAAACAACCGACTCGTTGGCCTTGCGACACCCCCGGCAGCAAATGGCGAAGCGCCGAATTTGTCTGTGATACTTACTATCCGCTTGTTGATGCAAGGAAAGGTATATGACCATATGTCAATTTGAAGATAACCCAAATGTTCGCAAAAAGCAATCAACGGAACTTTCAAACTTTGTGTCTTGTACACTTTACCTCAACAGATTTATACATTTTCAAACTGTTTCCTTGATTTTAGGCTTAGGTTTTAAGCTAAGGCTTTAGGAGTATGTTTGTAGAAGGAACTCGCGCCTGAACCGAACTTTTTTCCGTTAAAATGAATTGAAAAATAGAATTTTTTTCAATTTGAGAATTTCGTATAAACGAATTTTTATTGTTTTCAAATTCGATGGTAATTTTTAGCACCAGATAGTTTTTGACTGTTAAAATTCGCCGTTGCCAAGAGGGGGCTATAAGAAAAATTCAGCCCCCTTTTCCCCTGTAAAAATTTTAATCCCCGTGGAAAAGTTTTAACCTGGCTTCCAAGTAAACGGAAGCGTTTGCATGCACCTCTTGAAAAATTTTTTAGCCGCTGATAGCAAAGTGAACTGACTGAGGGCGGCCGGCGTTTTAACGAAAATTTAGTTTATAGAACGAAAGTCTAAAGCCCCAGAAGTTTAGTAAGCAGTTTAATTTAATTTTCATTTGTTATTTTACAACACAATGGCTGGGTTTCTCAAATCTTACTTAAGTATTTACTCAAGTTATTCATAAGTAATTACTTAAGTTGCCGACTTAAGTAAATATTTTAATTTTAGTTCACTTTATATTAACAGGGTACCATGAGTCTCCTATTTGCATTAGATTAAGGTTAGTAGGGCTGAGCGGTTAATTTGCAATATATTAAATTTAGTTAGCGGCGTAATTATTTGCTTACCTTAAGCACTCTTTTTAAAAACTGCAAAATGGTTAAGTAATTATTTATTACTTAAGTAGGCATTTATAAACCCATCAATAGTTTTTTGTATAGCCACTATCATCAGTTAGTAATAGATTTTCAAACTCGCTAACTATTACAGTTGCTAAACTCAAAAATGGTACAAGGTCAGAGCAAATCAAATGCCAAAAAATGCACAGAATTTTAAGCCTCAGCATTCACTTGAGCGAAAGCGACAAATCTTATCACCAACTGGTGATATGCGCTACACACATTTGCAAATACTGGCACTAGAGCTCGTATTCTCAAATGTGTGTAGCTCCTATTACCAGTTGGTGATAAGACTTGTAACTTTCGAACCAGGGAATAGTGACGTTTGATATTCAGCACATTTATTGCGTTTGATTTTCTCTGCTACTCTACAAATTTTGACATCTGTAAAATTGCACCAGTTCTTTAGTTAGAAAACCTATTACTAACTTGTGATAGGTGCTATATGCATTTGAGAATATGGGCCTAGGTGTCATGTGTATGATTCGATATTTCAGGAAGTTGGCAGCATCATTGGAAAAGTAAGTTTTTTTGTTTGCATCATTAAAAAACAACGTTCTTTTAAAATAAGCGAACAGAACAGAATAATTATTTTGCCTGTCAATATACATAGAATACCAGCTGAATTCTGAAAAATTTGGCGAAAATAATATTTTAAGAAATGTTAACAAAGCTAACGTCAATATTATGATTGGACAGATAACCAAAACGGTATTGTCTTTAGAAGTGTGTTCTCTGAGTGTTTTCATTTTACCGCTGGCTCTGGAGATACATTTCATTTGTTAGATGCAATATGTGATAAAATTACGCTATGGGTTGCGCTATGCTTTGCGTTGCCGCATGTCGCCGTACGCCACTGTGTTTCTAACAAAAATCAAGGTAAAATCAATTTGATGGCGTTCAGTGGTGCACGGCGATATCCGACGGCTCACAGCGAAAATAGCGCAACCCTAATAGAATACGGGGTACGTGAATACTGGGGACGGAACTAAATTGGGCGTAGTTGAGGTCCGCCGGAAATCCTATGGTCCAACTAAATGACATTGAAATTGAAAAAAATTTCAGAAAATGCAAATTTGAAAATTTAGCTCCGCAAAATAAGTTTTGTCGGCTGCGTGAGCGTTTGGCACACTGCACAAAATGGTGGGTCTAATTGACTGTTTTCGAAATAGGTTTTTTCTGACTACACAAACTGAGTCAAAATTCGGCTCCGCCAAAGTCATATTCGATTCACTGAATCGCTCAGTGAGTCGAATTTGACTCAATTTGTGTAGTCAGAAAAAGCCTATTTTAGAGAGAGAGTCAATTTGACCCACCATTTTTTACAGTTCAGCAGCTGCCCAAAATGGATTATTTTTTCATGAATTTAAAGTTATTTTCTTTTGTTTCAGAGAGGCGATCATATTAAGAATATTCGTGACGGAGTAAGTCACTAAATTAAGTATTTTAGCAAAAAAGTGTAAAATGAATCCATGAGAGCGTTTATATTTTGAAGCCAGTTTGAAGTTGTACACAATGATCTGATACATTATTTATTTCTCAAATTCTTAGTTGACTTGCGTGGCTTTTTCTCATTGGTTCGATTTTCAGCTAAAAACAAGATTGACCAATCACGGATAGTTTAAAAATCATGAGTTGCCGATATACATGCAATTTTGACCACGCCAGGATGTTACTGTGAGAATTTTAAAGCAATATTCCCAATTGCTAATTTTTATATATATTGACCCGTATCAATAATCATAGGCACCTGATCATTACTACGCCCACGCTTTTATGCTTGAACCTCCTAAACGCAACTGTAAGCCTTAGCCTAAACGTAAGCTTAATTCTCTTTGTGTCTCCGTCTCCCAAAGGGCACCTGGCCCACGGGCCAAAAATGAAAATATCATATGTAACACTTATTAGGGTTGCGCTATACTTGACGTCCGGCACCGTTCTTTATCGTGCGTCATCCGTACAGCGCCGTCCGTCACCTTCCATCACCACACGTTATCGTACGTGAGTTATTTGCGTACAATACCGCACGGTAACGGACGGCACCGCACGGTGATGGACGGCTCCGTACAGTGACGGACGACGCCCTACGGGTGATGGACGACGCCCTACGGGTGACGGACGACGCCCTACGGGTGACGGACGACGCCCTACGGGTGACGGACGACGCCCTACGGGTGACGGACTACGCCCTACGGGTGACGGACGACGCCGTACGGGTAACGAATGGCGCCGGACGGTACCGCACGTCAAAAAAAGTATAGCACAACCCTTACTGGGTTAATATATTTCAGAGCAGTGCGAAAATCAATATATCAGATGGTTCTTGCCCTGAACGCATTGTAACAATTACAGGCAGCATGGAAACTATAAATAAAGCATTTGCGATGATTTGTCGAAAATTTGAAGACGTATGGCTTTTTGGATTTTTGTTGACCGTATCCACATCCGGATATCCGACACGGATGCAGCAGCTTATTCCTAAGTTTTTAGCGTGAACCTGGGTTTATGTTAAGGCTAGATCGCTGGGTACATGTTACCCCCATCTCGAAACTGCTAAGTATGCTTGTTCGCTTATATTAGTGTCTATTTACCCACGGGCGGATTATAATTGAAATCAGTGAAACCACGGCCTCAAGACCCGTGCCTTAGGGTCTTTTCGTTCCTCTGCCCCAGCCGGCGTTTACCATAAATGGTGGAATTTGTTGCATATTTGCGCTCCTCGTTACCTTCTCTGATCATTTCACACCCAAATTTGAATTATTGAAAATTCAGATTGTAAAGGTCCAGAGTCGCCTCTGGGACCGCAGAAAAATCGTCAAAATTTTAGACAAATTATATATCATTCAATAAAGCTTGCAGAGCTGAGTCCAATGGTGTTGGTGTTCAATTTTTTGCAATTAAACGTCTGGTTAACGAATTGTTGTCAAATAACGGATTTGGCGCGCTGCCAGTAATTTGGCACGGCGCGAAACCAGTTATTTGACCATAATTCGTTAGCCAATCGGCTTACTGTAAAAAGCAGCACCATTCGACCCAGATTTGCAACCGATCTCACCTCGAATGATATATGATGATATGTCTAAATTTTTAACAAAATCGCTTTTGAGTCATAATAAAGAGGTTCTTGGTGCTTTAAAAATCGAATATTTCAAAAATTCACATATGGGTGTGCAATGATTAGTAATGGTCGCCATGAGATGCTCAAATATGCAAAAATTTTCTAAATCAGACCATTTTGGGCGAACATCAGCTGGGGAGTAACCGATAACCACCCGAGCCTTAATAGGCCCGTGACGAAAGTTTCAAAAAATAATAATTTGAATGGCAAAATACATTTTGATCCAGGTTTTTCATCAAGCCGGTTTTGAGGCCCCGCCTACACAAATTGGGTCTCCACCAGGACTCAACCGCGAATCGCTCTTGTATTTGAATATACTCTCTAAAAACTTAAGCATAAATTATAGCATAACTAAACTTGAATATTAGTTTAAGTAAAACTCAAATGGCTGGACGGACTAAATAAACTAGAATTTTAAGTTTTACTTAAACTAGCATATTTTTCAGTTTAACACGAGTTTAAGTAAACTTAATTTTAGTTTAAGTAACAAGTGCAGACCAGAAATTATGTGTATCAAAGAGTTCACTAAGTTTAGCTTTAAGCGTAAACTTACCCGTTGGTTCAATTTATTCTAGAAAGTTTGTTTAATACTACTGGATTAGCTTAAGCTTAAATCAAGTTATTTTCAGCTTTTTGAGAGTGCTTTCTGTTGTATTTAAGCAGTTGAGTGTGTCGCGTGGTAACAATAAAAATTAATATTTCCATATTTTTAGGATATGTTAGCGATTCCAAATAGCGTTCCGAAACCGCCGATTACAATGCGAATGATTGTTCCAGCAACACAGTGTGGATCATTAATTGGCAAAGGCGGATCAAAGATTAAAGAGATTCGTGAGGTAGGGTATATTTTGGTTTTTAAAACTAGAAAAAGATGCTATTCCACGTGGCATTGATTTGTACGTCTACATTCGACCGTGTATATTTCGAAAAATCTACTAAGCTTGATTTATACTTTTGTCAAAATTACAACTTATGTAAAGATGAGGAACGGAGACTTTGTGTGGGACTACAATAGAGTAAGCGTAAGCTTTAAATTAATTTTATTTGCTTGGCTTAGGCTTAGGCTTACGCTTAGGAATATGCTCTTTCTTACGCTTAGGCTTAGGCTTAGGCTTAGGCTAAGGCTTAGGAATATGCTTATAATACTGTTCCGCCCCTGTTCTTTACATTGGCCCAAATTTTGAAGCTGGTCATTGACCGGTTTGAACTTTACAAACTTTATCGTCAACTGCCGGTAGTTGATACAATATCAGCGCAGAGAAAAGTGTTATTCTGCATCATGAACCCAGGGTCGAATTAAAGCAGGGTACCAGGGCACCCGGGCCCCAAGCCTCTCACCAACTGATGCCTCCGACCAACAGAAAACAATTATTTTCAATTTCATAAAAGTTACGGCTATAAATTTTCGCTTTTGTCTTAATTAATATTTGCTTGTTTATTTTATTGCTTTATTTCCTTTACTTTATTATTGCGTATTGTTTGTTTGTTAATTTTTGTCTTTCGGAGAGTAAATCATTCAAATTTTCGAATTGCGTTAAGTGTACATTTAATATATACAATGCACATTGTGTTGTATGGTAGTCGAAAGGTCTACAATTTCTGATCGATCCTACCTAACCTGACAAACCAGACACTTCTTGGCACCCTAAGATGCATTTTTGCCAGCTTTAAAAGCATTTAGCTCAGCCTGTGAAACTTGACCGATCGACCTGAGATCAATGGTATACGCCTCAAATATTACCATTTCAGGCCACCGGAGCATCGATACAAGTTGCCAGCGAGATGCTGCCCAATTCAACCGAACGAGCTGTGACGTTAAGCGGAACAGCGGACTCAATCATTCAGTGTATGGTCCAAGTATGCCATATAATGCTTGAGGTTAGTTGATTTCAAAATTTTTGACGCCGTATTCTTTAAATGGCTGTATCCAGAAATGGAACCGGGGCGGATGTGTCATTCCGCTGCGTTTCTACGAGAGATCATCCTTTATACCATCCATGGC
The DNA here is from genome assembly GCA_030248215.1 of Enoplolaimus lenunculus. Lineage (NCBI taxonomy): Eukaryota > Metazoa > Nematoda > Enoplea > Enoplida > Thoracostomopsidae > Enoplolaimus > Enoplolaimus lenunculus. The sequence goes on along the minus strand of JASANG010000031.1, from coordinate 78,001 downwards.
GCTTTATGGATCCCCACAAGAAACCAATGGCGCCAGCTGCAATACGAAAATAATTTAGCAGCATTTACGCGATTTTTTATGTTCATTTTGATATTTTTACGCAATAAATATTCAGTCTATTCGTGACTTTTACTTAGTCAGCAAGATAGTCAACCTGCGCAAAACAATTTTCAGCCTACAATAAAACATTTTAAAATGGGATAGAAAAAGTTAATTTGATTTGTGCCGCGTTTTGGTCCATATTTGGCGGACTGTGATCCCGTGGTGCGATCGTATCTGCCATTGTCACCCAGTCCAATCTGGTCCATGAAACGCCACGGGGTCGGGTGCCCACACCCTCATTTTCGTCTCATGCTATATTACCTATCACATATTTAGCAATTGGTTATCAAACAAGTGACCCACTGAGTCTGTGGATAAATTTTTTTAACAGATGAAATAATCTTCTCATTCAGATCAAGTGTGTTTATATCTTCAAAAGTTACAAGGCCTATCACCAACTTGTGATAAATAGTATATACGCCGATGCAGATAAAATACGAAGCCTTGCTGTAGTATAAAATTAGACCGTTGGAATTTAAATACTAACCAGAGTTTTGACTAGAGTTGCCCCCAAAGCCTGGCCTCGGCAGCGGCCCCTGGGACGGGGCCAGCGCGTTATTTGCCGGGTCCAAACCGGGACCAGTTTTTATATATAATCCTAAATTAAATCGCATGAAAACCGATGCTATCACCCCTCGGTTCTGTTTTGAAAAATATAAACATCAAAAGACACACCAAATTTCAACATTATTACGTATAATATAGGTTATATTAATCGTGGTTATTTTTACGTAATCTAACTTGGCCACGGCTGGTACCGGCCCCGGCCACGGTTCCGGTCCCGGTTCCGATCAAAATTCCGGCCCCGGGGTCTCTCTAGTTTTTACGTTGCTATTCGGTTCTAACACAGTGAAACCGTTATGGTACAACTATTACTTGTATCAAGACTGAATTTCCGTGTTGCAGAAGAGTGTGCCACAGAACCGCTAGTTCATGCCTCGAAATGTACCAGCACGCGTTGAACGTTTGCCCGACCCCCCTCAAATTAGGGGAGGTAGTCACCACGTAAACCACATAAACATAGGAGTTATGAAAATAATCGTAGCGTTTCTAGCTGAAATTCAAAATATTAGTGTAAAATACCTTCCCATTAAATAAGAATAGGTTAATCAAAAACGCAACGTGTGTTGGGTACATTCCTTTGTACACATAATTCATCCAGTTGCACACTCTTGTTAATTTGCAATTAAGCCCTATTCATACGCGCAAGTTTTACTGCGAGAACTTGCAGGTGCAACTTGCACTTGCAAGTCTTGTCCAAAACCCCGTTGGAAAAACTTGCAGATGGAAACAATTCATTAAAAACCATCGGTAGGAATTTAGTTCACATGTGTGAATAACCATGCATGTTCACTGAATTTATTGCAGCCGGTTTCTCATTGACTGATGAAAAAATGCAAGATTTACGTGCAATTTGTAGCTGCAAGTTCTCGTTGCAAAAACTTGCACGTGTGAATGCGGCTTTATCCACTCTCGTTTTAAATACGTTTATGATTAAGTTTTTTCTTCAGTCGCCACCCAAAGGAGCGACAATTCCGTATCGGCCAAAACCGACTGTTAATCCGTTGCTACTAGCAGCAAGTTCGGCAGCAGTGGCTGCAGCCGCTCAACAACAACAGCAACAACAACAGCAACAACAGCACGCAATAGTGGCGACAAGTTTAGCCAATGGAAACGCTGGAATGCCGCCTGGAGTGTCGCCGTTTGCGACGCTGATTGGCCCAGGTGGCGCTGCAGTTGTTGCAGCGGCACCTGGCGCGTTTCTTGGCGCTCCGGCTGTTGGACCACCTGTTTTACCGCCGGAGGTATGTTTGCGAAAATAGTCGTTGTTGGTTCACTGTTCTCAATCGTTCCCACTGTGATGTGTGTGTGGGATTTCTGAATTTAAAATGAGACGCCAAGACTGGTCCATAATTGGATTTTGTTGTTTTAGTAATTTTCAGTTTCGAACGGGAGATTTGCTGTTCAAATATCTTAAATAAGTCGATAGAATTGTGACGACAAAATTGTGTTTATTCAAATTTAAATCCAAGCTGAGATTGAAATACCGCATTTACCGAAATACGTTGTTCTGTAGCAGCGGTTTTGTTTTCTGTTCAGCTTCGGTGAATGGTGAGAAACATTTTGAAACCTCGAGAGCGCGTAGCCAATGGGGGCCAGGGAAGGCTCAGCCCCCCTGAAAAAATTTTGCCCCCCCCCCTAGAACATTTTCAACCTTGCTTGTAAGTCAACGAGAAAATCCTTGCATGAGCATCCTGAAAATTTTTTAGGCTCTCCTAGTAAGGTGAGCTGGCTACTGGCCTGTAATTTCGTCACAATTCTAAAGCAGTTTGTTTGTCGGCCCTAAATTTTTCTTGGTATAAAACCTGTAAATGGAAATATATTTTTTGTTGTTTTTAAGTAAATCACCCGCCGTTTGTGTTTTATAAGCTCAAACTGTTGCCCTTACTCACCTCAATAGCCGAGCACCTTAGTGCCAATTTTTGTTGTATCGGGATTGGACCACGACCAATATGGTACACCTACAACAGCTTTTACCAGTTTTAACGCTTAGGTTTTGGTACCATAACCAAACGTCTAGTATATCACTGATTCTACTAAAATTTGATTTTTCTTTAATAAATTTTTGTAAAAAAAACAAATTAAGTCGGCTGGACAAAGATTGAAATTTTATCGTCATTGACAAACTCATTGCCCGACACTGATCGCTGCTTCTACGTTGACCTTGTAGCGACCCTGCCGCAGGTCCGTAGCCAGCCCACCTTGCTGGGGGAAGCTAAACGGGGCGTACAAGGGTTTTCGTTGACTTACAAGCAAGGTTGAAAATATTGTAGGGCGGGAGCAAAATTTTTCCAGGCGGAGCTGATATGTCCTTTTCCGCTTGGCTACGTTCCCGACATGTACCTATCATATTTGTCTGCCTTTGGGGTCCCAAAATCACGTTTTTAGCGACTGGTATTTAAGTGGTGCCGCTTACACAGACACACACTCAGTTGCGTTGTAAATCAGTTCTGTGTAAAAGTTCACTTTTTGCCGAATTTTAAATTTCAACTCTGACAGTAAAGTTATACTTGACGTTCGGCGCCGTCCGTAGCCGTCCATCGTCACTGTCAGTCATCATAGACGAATCACCGAGGGACGGCCGACGGCCGGCGACGGCCGAAGGGCAGAGACTAACGGCGCCGAACGACATTTTTGAAAAAATATAGTGCCACCTTTTTATACGGCTTGTTTTAATGGTCAAATTTAAAAGCTAATAGCAATGTAGAAAATTGGGTCACAGCCCGGAGTTTTTTCGGATCGAAACAGTTGGAAATGTTTGTAAGTTGGCACAATTAATCTGATTGTCTTATGGAATTTATAAACATATCAACGTAAATACAACCAAAAGGTTTAATGCTTTAATTAATGAATTTTTGCGGCGTTTTAATTACACTATAAATGTATTGTAATGTCTCTAAACGTTGTATATTCAATTTTCGCGTATAAATTTAGCCTTTTTGCCCCTTTTGGCTTTCCCTTATATTCTTTGATTTCTCGATTTTTAGAAAAAGTAAAATATAACAAATTATGTGATGATCTTATCGGATTATTCCACCATCAGGGTTGCGCTCTGGTTTTGTTCACCGCCGTCCGTCACCTGTCCGTCACCTGTCCGTCACCGTTCGTCACCCGTACGGCGCCGTCCATCACCGTGCGGCGTTGTCTGTCACTGTCCCTCACCGTGGGGTATCGTACGCAAATAACTCACCCCCCATAACGTGCGGCGACCGACGGTGACGGACGGCGCCGTACGGGCAACGGACGGTGACGGACGGCGCCGTACGGGCGACGGACGGTGACGGACGGCGCCGTACGGGCGACGGACGGTGACGGACGGCACCAGACTGAAAGTATAGCGTTACCCTAAGTCGGTATTTGACCAAAATAGACGAGTTTTGAAAATTTTTGCATGTTTGAGCTTCTCATGTCTCGTTGACTTATCATTCTGCACTCACATTTGAACACTAAATTTTGAATGATTACTCACAATAACGTAGTAAATTTATGAGCGGTGGAAATTTGCGTAAATTTTCGAAACAGATATTTTCTCTCATTTTTTAATTTCAATTAGAAACAAAAAACAGTAAAATACAAAATTAACAAAACTGGACACAGCTGATTTTGAGTAGCAGTCCTGCTTTATTGGTGTATTTTCTGTCTTAACCTTTTATCACATGAATATTTTCTATTTCATCTGAGACCTACTTTTATGCTACGATTCGAACTCCAGCGACTGAAATGTGCGCGTTAAGTTGTTACCTTTATAAATATACTATCAAAAATAATATTGTAGGGACGTGCCGATTAATCAGCATCGGTAATAATCGGCACTTTTCATGAGTATCTGCATCGACATCGGCACTGTAAAAAATTGCCGATTCTTTTCCGATACTTTTTACACAATAACAGTCAGTTGGAATGCTATCAGTTTCGTTTTCTGGGCGCATATCAGTGTATCTGGTGAGGAAAAACTGTTATATCTCTTGCGTTTGTATTTGAAAAAATTAATTGAAATGAACCGTTGTTATTAAATTTTTTAATTTTTATAATGGTTAAGGTTTAAGTCTTCATAAAATGATGTAATGTAGTATCCTATCTGTTTAGTAAGCATATTGTACTAAAGTTGGGATCGGCATCGGCATCGACATCGTTTCGGCATCGGTCCGGCATCGGCAAAATTTCAAAAGAAGAATCGGCATCGGCAAAATTTTGGTTGATCGAGGGGTCATGATTCAACCATCTAAAATAGTTTGCTTCAATGGAAAAGTTTCAACCAGGCTTGTAAAGTTGTTATATTTCAACCGCATGCTATTTTCAAATTGGTTTACCTCGTCGAGCAGGTTCAGCTATCTACAGGCCTGATGCTGTCTTAAGCATGGCCGTAAACAATAATTGGCTGTTGTGCGCACGCACGATTTAGCGAAGCAAATTTAAAATGACCTGCTACAGATGCCAAATTTCCAATTGTTTACTCGGACGACACTTTAATACCCATATAAAAATTGCCGTTACTGCCGTGAAACTGCAATTGTGCCAATTGCAAAATACCTGCTGGTACCCGTGGTTACGACTTGAGTCTCGCTTGCTTTTGTGCCTGCGACTCGAGTTCAATAATGCGCCGTTCACAATAATTAATTTTTGAGTGACTCCCACCGATTTGTAACTCCTGTTTTGAGTTATTTCCATGCGCAAGTTTTAAAATTGTACTCTCGTTAGCGTCACTCTATTAATATAGTTTTTTTCCGTTAGGACGACACTAACGCATGTTACAGAATAGTATTTGTCTAATCACTCAAAAATTATTGTGACCGGCACGCAATAACGGATTGCGTTGTATTTTTGTGCATGAATCCCACCATCCCGATTGTACGTTCATTGAAGGACAGTTGAAGTTTTCCGTTTCAGTTGAACCCAATGTCCGCACGGTTACCTGGAATGAGTGTTCATCCGCTCGCTGCTGCATTTCAACCCGCATCTGCTCCATTTTCACCCGGTTTCAACCCAGGTATTTCAGGGGCGTATGCAAGCATGAATGATCGAGGGGATATATGAAATACGGAAATTTCTTAAGAGATTAAAAATAGCATAAATCTCAGGGGTCGAAAATTATCTTTTTACATGAAGTTATACCCTGTCAAAATCAAATGTTGACTACGCCGCTGCGTGTATTTGCTTATATTGCCATGCTGGTATATATATTTGTGTTGTTGTGTTGTCTTTTTTGCCCTGGTTCACAAATGTGTGTCGCTGCCCTAGCATCAGTTGGCTATCCAGCTATGAACCCTTTGAATCGAGCTTAAATATATACAGCGTTCCTTAGTCAGACTATACTGTTACTATGTGAAACTATACATCTTCTACTGGTTTACGAAGAATTTGAAACCTCTTACTAACTGGCACTAGTTGCTATACACAGTTGAAAATACGGTGTCTAAATCAGCGTCCATATTCTCAAATGAATATAGCAGCCATCACCAGATAGCGATTAGGTTTCAAACTGTCGAACTGATGCAATTGTGGAACTCAAAATTGACACCAAACGTCGGGCAAAGCAAACGCGTTAAAATTTCGAATTTCACCATTTACTGGTTTGAAAACATACCAAGATCGATCATCTACTGGTGATAGGAGCTATATACATTTGACAATACAGGTCCAAATAAAAAAGCAAGGTACTACGGAAGATGTCAGGTTAAGGAATATTCGTGTTGTGAGTACAGGTAACGCGTAGTCGCCATGTCAGCAGGATCGTAACCACCGCAACCTGCAGTGGTGTAGGCAGGGAACTATCAGAAGTTGCATACAGCGATTTCAAATAACTTGACAACTGGGGCCGAAAATTTTGCCAATCGAAGTAATATTTTGAGAAAAAGGACTGAACCTTCTGGTCCTTGATTTGACTACTGGAGTTGCTTAAGGCTAAAGTCAGTATAACGACAATTCGTCGCTCGACAACTTGTAATGCGAAATTGAATCGACTCGACAATTTGTCGCGTATCATTATGCTTATGGCCCATGTTACTTTAAGAGGCGTCCAGGTTTCTGGTAGGTCCATGAAAGAGTAGGTTTACATTTTAGATTACATTTTTTGCGTAAGGCTTAGGTTTAGGTTTTAGGAACTCATTTTGCAACGCTTAGGCATAGGTTTAGGCTTAGTAATACGCTTAATCTACCGTTACGCATCTTAAAGTATCATTGGCCATTATGCTTATGGTCAGGGTTAGGTTGCGATTACGCTTCGGATAATGCTTGAATTTATTCAAAGGCTTTAGGATGCTGTTGGGCGACAAGTTGTCTTGGAATTAACGGATTTCACGTTAGGAGCAAAAGGACTATTATTAGCATTTCTTGTAAGCTAATGCTCCCTGAAATAATCCCAAACTTTCGTTCAGTATATATTGTAAGCCCCTCCCTGTCAGAATTTTCTGGATTGGCTATTCGGGGGGGGGGGGGTGAAGTATATGGGTTTGCTTGCATTCAATTTCTACCTTTCAGATTTATCCAAAAGCTTCTAAATTTGCAATATGTTGTGCAAAATGATTTTGTTGTGATTGCAACGAACTTTTAAACCATTAACTTGTTAACCAAGCCAATTTGTACGATATCTTAATTCATAGTATTAAAGCTGGAACGTCCCACATACGTATTTTTGGCAAATGTTGATACATTTTAAAGCTTAGGATTCTGTGGCGTACATAGCATATGTAATTATACACGTAGCTAAGATTGCATTTCGTAAGATCATAACTGCCACAGATAAATTTTTTACGCCAATCGGCAAAAATAATTATCTATATTGTGTCGTGTTTTTGTCATATTTGCCAAGATTCCTAGATTCGGCTATCAGCTCCCCTCCATATGTTATCCCTTTGTATAAGCCCATGCCTCTATATGTATTTTACCCAATTTCTACAATATTAAACTTCAATCACGGGTGCAAAATGCTTAATGAAGAGAGATACAAAAATGAATAGGTATTGGCAGTGCCGAATCAGGCAGGTGTGGCGGCTTCCGCTAAATTCCAAGCTGGGGCCCCAATCTCCCGAACAAAGCGAGCGACAAGCCAGACGCATTTTAAAACTTAAGCGGTTTTTGTTTCAACCGGTTAGGTTGGGGGCCCCTTTAGGAGTAGGGCCCCCAATTGGGGGTATGGGGGGTGGCTGCTCCGGCCATGGGTATTGTGTTATATAGGAGTGGATTATGTTGAGAACTCGAATTTAATGCAATTGTTGGTTCTTGTACCTTTTTAGCCACATTTGTGGTATAAGGTTTAGGTTTAGGCGAAGCATTAGATTTAGGCACGGCCAAATATTTTCCAAGCCTCAGTCTGAATGTAAACGAAAATGTGGGGCACCCGTAGAACAGCCCAAATGCTACCTATTAGACATATTATGTTTTCTTATTTCTATTGCTCGTATTGTCAAGTATGCGTAGCCCCTATCGCTACGGTCCATATTCTCAAATGCGTATAGCACCTATCATCAGTTAGCGATAAGTTTTCAAACTGACGAAGTTTTGCAATTGCAGATCTCAAAATTGGTGCAGCAGTAAGGCAAATCAAACGCAAACAATGCGCTCAATTTCGAACCTCACTATGCGCTGGTACCAAAGTTATAGGATCTATCGCTAACTGGTGATAGGTGCTACACACATCTGAGAATACGGACTCAGTTCGTAATCGACCTTATAATTTTCGAATTACTGAATGGCATGCGTCGACAATCAGCATAGGTTTAAGAGTTTATTTGCCCAATTTCTTTGCAGATGTTAAGATTTGCCTGGTGCAGAGGGTTGTGAGTTTGAACAATTGTCACTAACTGGTAATAGAGTTGTAATGTTATACGCATTTTAGAATATATGACTAGAAATGCTAAACTTGCTTAGTAGCAAACTTTGATGTTTTTCACAAATTGACAAAGTTTGACATTGTCATTGACGCGAAACATTTTCGGAATAAATAATTTTATCAACAGAATTTTGTAGTACACAATTTATAGCAAACTTAAAATAGTGTTTCAACACCTTTATGTAATTGTCAAATTTAGCCCAAAACACAAGCAATATAATTAGTAAATTTGTTTTTTCTATTTTAGCATTTCTACATGGTAGCGGTGCCTCCGGCGTACCCATGGCACCAAATGGTACCGGTTTACTTACAACCGCCGGCGTTGGACCAGGACTTTATCAGACGAACAACGCAATGACGGCAGGATTCGAAATTCCATTTGCTCATCGGTCGCAAACGATTAATGGAAAATTTGCGATGCCACAAACGGAAGACATAAAGTAACATTTGAAAGCGGCTTTTTTATTGTATTTGATTAAAGCGACAATGCACCACATACGTATTTTAGGCAGCGCTCCAGCGGTTGTAATGAATGTTTCATATATAAACAAGGTGAAACATATATGCAAATTACAGCACAATCTTTTAAAAGCCAATGGAACACGATGTACCAAAGAATTAAAACGTGCACCGCAGTGTAAACAAAAAGTATTGCACAGTTTTCAGAAATAAGAAAGTTTCGTGTAATGTTGTTGACTGGTTATATTTGTATAGGTACAACGTATGCTAATAATCACGTTCGACTAATTTGTTGTTTTAGACCAACCGTTCAACCTCAAACTGGACCTGGCTCGCAAACGAACGATTCGCTATCTGGTACTCCAATTGTCTCTGGCGAACCACTGATACCATCAGCAACGCCTGCAATCGATACAATAACGTTTCAACAACAACAACAACAACACCACCACCACCACCAACAACAACAACAACAACAACGCCATTCGTCTTTACTCAATCCAGCAGCGATTGCTGCTGGAATGATCCAATCACCGTCAGTCAGGTGTGAAACTTCGTTATTTTGTTCAAATTTTAAAAACAATTTTTCTAACACAAATAGCAGTTGCAGCAGTAGCAGTGCAAACACTGACGCAGTTCCAGCTGCAATTAGCCGTGTTTGCGCTGCTGCTGCTGCGACTGCAGCATCGTCAAATATTATTAATTTAGCAGGAACACTTGCCGGATCAACGGCAGCGTTTCCAATTTTCAGCAACGCTGGATTTACTGCGCCACCGCCATATGTTGTTGGTTCAGGATCGCCACAGCGTTGCCCATGGATTACTGGGATTTCAAATAATTCCGACGATTTACAACCGTTGTTACAACCGCAGTGTCATCATCGCAATCCAATACTTCCTTGTTTGCCTTCATTTGCTGAGTTTCCAGCATACATCGCAGTGCCGTCCAGTGTGCCTGGCTTTTCCTACTACACAGGTGTCATTCCAGCGACAAACGGTAGTGTCTTTGATCAAAACGTCATTGATCTGACGTCATATTCCAATAGTTTAGCTTTTTTCATCAATCCAAACATTAATAATGACGTGTACAATTACAATACGCTTACTAGCTATGTAATTTGTGATAATTTCGCTGAACGAACAAATTCGATTGAAGCTGACTCGCCACCGTCGTTGACTGATCACGAAGATGGCGCCGCTGGCAGCACTAAACATCAGTCGAGCGGCAGTGTTTCGTCAACAACTTCGACAGGTTGAATATGTGATCTGAAAATGGAATAGTAAAATGTACACCGATGGATGCTAAAATATCTAATGTGGTTGCCATGTGATAAATAATAGCGAAATAAATCTTCGCTAACAAGCCAGACGTAATTTTAGAACTAAATGTTTTGTGCGAAATTTACGTTTGTTTTGTTGACCTCTTACACTGTAAATTCCAATGAGTTAAATATTAAACTCAGCTTGTGAGTTAGTTATTTCTGAGTTAATAACAATAAACATTAACTCACTCTGAGTTGAGCTTATTTCCACTCTCAGTTGATATGATTCCGGGTGAGTTGACCAGTTAGCTCAGAATGAATTGAATCAACTCACAAATCTGAGTTCTGGTAGTCCTAACGCAGACTGAGTAATTCAACTCACTCTGAGTTAAAAGCAACTCAATGCAATTTACAGTGTAGATATACTATAAAGCTGCGATTTTGTTTTTAGATGCACTGAGGTTAAGTATTGGGTGAAATTCAGAATTATAACAAGCAGTCCCTGAAAGGGTGTAAAGACGAGGTACGCACCTATACGTATTAAACGCGTGTGGACTCGGGATGTTATGATCCATATTCGTTTTGCCTAGGTTTAGAACAACGTAAACGAAGTGAATGCAGTTGGAGGGTACAGATCCATTTGGTGTTGGGGCCATAGGACGTGCTTCCTACGGGTCATAAGGTAAAATTTTATTGCTATTCGCTGTGCCATTATTATTGCAATAGTGTCTTACGGTTTGTGCGTATGTATCTGTTTGGTTTACGGTGGATCCAGCTATTCTATTGGTGGAAAATGACATCCCTGAACAAATAGAATGCTGTAATGCTAAATATGATCGATTTGCTCGGGAGAACGAAGTTGTAATTTATGTAATAATTTTCAGGTACTACAGTAGGTCATTCATCATTGGTGTAGCTAATGATTTTTGAAAATGGGTCATGTTTTGTATAAAATTTAAGTGGGTTTTCGGTATTCCCTCATTAAAAAATTGCTAAAAACCGTTGAAGAAGTTTCTAAGAAACATTTTTTGACGCCTTCCTCGCTGACGCTCAGGCCTGTAGCCAAGAAGGAACCAGGGGGGCTCAGTACCCCCCTGGAAAATTTTGGGCCCCCTAAAAAGTTTTCAACTTTACTTGTAACTCATGGAAAACCCTTGAATACCCCTCCTGAAAAATTTTTTGCCCGACCTAGCAAGATAAGCAAGCTACGGACCTGCTGACGCCGCTGATTACTATTAGCTCAAACTAACTGTTCTAGCTTCCGCATGTCAAAAAATTTTTGTTTTATCCAATCCCATAAGGTAATGATCGTGGCTTATGGTACGGTACCGAACGACGCCACCGGACGGTGACGGACGTCATCAAAAGTATAGCGCCACCCTTAGTTGTCCCACCCTCGCATGTATGTAATCAAAATAATTGACGGTGCCTATATTGTATTGATATGCGTATTTTGCAGTATTAACTGTGTCAAAAATTATGTATTTTTTTCAACGAACGTGTGACTGATTGTTATTGTCTTGTTTGCTTGTTCAGTTCAACTGAATGAAGCGATAATTGCAGTCCAGAGTTGCAGTGTGTTTTCGTAATGATGTTTTGCATTTAAAAAATATATCGTTAACGTAGCGGTTAACCCTTTATCACATGAATATTTTCAGTTTCATCTTGGGGGGGGGGGGGGCGGGGGGGGGGGGGGGGGAGGGGGGGGGGGGGGGGGGGGGGGGAGGGGGGGGGGGGGGGGGGGGTGGGGTTTGTAGGGTGGAATGGTGAAAAGTGGGAGGGAAGTTTTGTGTACGCACTGCGTTGAGTTGCTCATAGTCAACTCTATGTGAGAAGGGGTTAAGCATATGAAACCTATTAATTGTAAAACGAATTTTTCAAAATATTAATTTCGAACCAGAGAAGGTCTAATAATTTGGGTAAGCTATTTAAAACGATTTAGCTAAATCAATATGTACCCTGTAAAGGGTCTAGAAATGTCTGACTCGAAGGCGCAATGATACGTTACAAAAACTCACTAGCGAAAAGTACAAATGTAATTTTTGTGACGCCAAAAAATTGTAAGATAGGGACCTTTTACCATAAAACATTGTTTGGTAAGGGCACAACGCCGCCTTCACTGAACTGAAGGTTTTATTAGGATTTACACCGTTAACTCGTGTTATTATTGAGCTGTGTAAACGAAATACATATCTATTTGAATCTTAGTCTTTTTTTGCTATTTGCAGTCATGGGCGTAGCCAAGATTATAGAAATGACCTTGTAATGTCCTGAAAAAACATTAAAAGAATGTATCTTGTGTTTACCAACTGAAAACGTATCTAAAAATCCCGGTGGCAAAAATTAAACTGACGGGGATACAAAGGAATGGCCCCCTAAATTTAGATCCACGGCTACACCGGTGCTTGCAATAATAATGTTTTGATAACCAGCAATACTGGTATACACCGTTCGTGAAGGATGTAAACTTTTTTTAAATATTAATACAACTTTCAAAAATTGGCAATCAAGCCAGAATAACTAATGTTTATTATTAAAATCACACGTAGATTTAGTCATCTATCAGGGAGTCGCTATCCCTTTTGGAAAAATTAGTATCTTCCGGGTGCCGTCTGTTACCGTAATATGCCGTCCATCGGCATCCGTCACCACCCTCCGTCATTGTACAGTATTGTGCGCGAGTAATTCTCACACACGATGCCGCACGCACTGTAAATTCCAATGAGTTAATTAATCAACTCTAACGGAAAGTTAGTTATTTCTGAGTTAAAAACAGTAAACTTTAACCCAATCTGAGATGACTCGATTCTCACTGTGAGTTGAGTTGACTCCGGGTGAGTTGCTTAACTAAATCAGAACAAGTTGAATTAACTCAGAATTGTGAGTTCTGATAGTCCTAACTCAGAATGAGTAGTTCAGCTCATCAACTCACTGGAATTTTCAGTGCGGTGACTGACTGTGACAGACGGTGGCGAACGGCGACGGACGGCACTGGAAGACATTAAAATTTTTGGAAATAATTATACCGCTACCCTAAATCATTCGAAGCATTTCAATGTTAGCTCTGCCCAGAAAGACGTTTATTGATTTTTGCTTTTAAATGATTTTGAATCTTTTACTGATGCTACACACCCATAGAGATCTTTGTACCATCGAGTACCTTTATTTGAAGTTTTACGTTGGACCCGTATCTAAGCAAGGTGCCAGTGACACTCACCCACCCTGGAAAAATTTTGGCCTCCCATAGAAGATTTTTAGCATTGCTAGTAAGTCATTGAAAACCTTTAAATGTCCCTCCTGAAAAATTTTTTAGCCCCCTCTAGCAAGGTGGACTGGCTACAGACTTGTTTTACCTAACTTTGCGGTTAACTCTAACTACTGCCTTACTGCCTTTATATATGCCTATCGTTCAAACGTCACAAATATGTAATCATAAAATGTTACACGTAACAACCAATGTAAAGAACAGGGTCGTAACAGTAGAATATGCATATTCCTAAGCCTAAACCGAAATGTAAGCAAAAAAAATTAGTCTAAAGCTTTCAGTCCGCAGAAAAAACGTTCCATCCCTGATCTTTACATGGGTTTCAGTGTCTAAAGATACATTATTTATTGAGAATTAATATGTTTTTGTTGTCGGTAACCATTGTACAGTTAAATTATATCCGGTTGTATGCAAACTGTGTCCCATCCTTCTATTCAAAGAACAAAATATGAAAATCACCAAACCAGAAAACAGTATCATAGATGCTAAATGTGCCCAAATAAGGGGTAGGCAAACTGATGCTTTATTTCTCGTCTCCAAAAGGTATCCCCACTCACTATTTGGGTTACGGACTGTTATTTATTTTTTAGATCCGCTCCGTTGATTTGGACCACATACCTTTAACATATTCCAGGCTACGGTTTAGTTCATAAGGTTAGGTAATATATACCTTTTAAAGTTCTATTGTGCTCCTATGAATACAGCTAACATTATACTTTGAGTGATGAATCAAATTCTGTACTGATGTTAATTTGGCCCAGAAACGGTTTAAGCAATCTAATTACGGTAATTGATGTCTATGGCCTAATTAGTAATTTTGGACTCTATCCATTTGCGGACTGTAATTATAGAAACGGACTACTTCTATTGATTCAGGCAGAAACTAATGACCCGGGCTCTTATTATCACTCTAGCTTATTCTGCTTACTCCAGACTGCAAATCTTAAGACTATAGCTAATTTTAAACAGAATGCTAAAGTGAGAGCCTAAACCAATAGAAAGACTTATTCTGGTATGTCTTTACCTATTTGCTTCACCACGTAACATCATAGCTTAAAATATCGTTTTATAACGATTAGGGTTGCGCTATACTTGACGTCCGACCCCGTCCGTCATCACCGTGTGTCAACCAAACGGCGCCGTCCGTCACCGTTCGTACCATTTGCGTACGACACCGTACGGTAACGGACGGCGCCGTGCGAGTGACAGACGACGACGGACGGGTGACGGACGGCGCCGTGCGAGTGACAGACGACTACGGACGGGTGACGGACGGCGCCGTGCGAGTGACAGACGACGCCGAACGGCTGATGCACGGTGACGGACGGCGCTGTAGGGGTGACGGACGACGCCGGACGTCAACGAAAATATAGCGCAACCCATATAGCAGCTCCTATTTTCTATTTTATTACTTGTCTGAACCGCAAGACAGAATGCTATCCGCTTTTAAACTACAGTTGACTTCAAAGAGAATCTCCGACAAATTCGTCAGCCAGTAGCATCCTAAAGCGTGTGAATATATTTAAGCATAAGTCCGAAACGTAAATCCTAAGGAAGAGCGACAAATTGTCGAGTCGATGAAATTTTGGATTACAAGTTGGCGTGGGTGACGAATTGTCGTCATATTCTTCAGTGGTATACAGTTTTTTTGGTGCTTTTCTGTTTTTTCTTCTCTTATGATATGCCGTATTTTCCTGTCAGATATAATTTAGATGCTTATAGTTTAAAAGTCGTTTTACCCAGTCTACCCTGCCGTTTATGTATCATATATAACTGACACGATCCTGTCGATAATCCGTCAGCTGGCTTTTGCTCCGACAATGGTTGGATATTGAAAATTTTTGCATATTTGACAGCTTCTCATGATGGTCTACTCAGATTTTTACACTCTTAATTTTACAAATATTTGAGAAATTCCATTTTTAAAGGTTTACAGCTTCCCTTAGGACTAGAAAAATTTTCGTCAAAAAATCCTCAAATTTTCATATATCAACCGACGCAACTTGGCAAGCTAATTGTAATAAGCATAAATACACCTGAATCCAACTATTCGTACACGAGCAAAAACAAACATTACGTTTTAATCCACAAAGTTTAACTGCCATCGCAGAGGACGTAAGTTCTGAGTTTGGTTTTTGCACATAACTCGTAAACACTCAGCTGGATTTCGGTGTATTTAGGCTTATTAGCCAGAATTCGACAAGCTGCGTTGATTGGTATAAAAATTGTACATTTTTTGACGAAAAAAATTTCGCTCCCAAGGAAAGATTCAAACGTTACAAACCAGATTGTTCAAATATTCAAAATTGGGGTGTGCAATAATTATTAGGAGAGGTCATGAAAAGTTCAAATACGCAAAAAGAATTTTAAAATGAAACCATTTTTGGACAAACACGCCGGCTGATTATGAGATCCGGAGCAATCCTAACTTTAATACGTCGTTCACAATAAATTGTTTCACAGTTGAATATTATAAAAAACGAGACAAATGGTAAGGTTTTTGAGTGGAAAATTTCAAAAATTAATTCTTGTCAATCGCCACCTGAGAAAAAATACAACTGTACTCAAATATTGTGTTTCTGATCCATCTGGCACGTATCCTTGCATTGCCACGTGTTTAAGATACAGTAAACCTGATTTGATTATTACTTGGAAAAAATAAAAAAGAAAGAAAAAGAATAATTTTAAATTGAAAGTATAAAAGTTCGGCCAATGAATGCAAACAACAGGGATGGAACAGTATTATAAGCTTATTCCTAAACCTAAGCCTAAGCATAAGCCTAAGCCTAAGCCTAAGCCTAAGCTTAAGCAAAGCAAAAAAATTAGTCCAAAGCCTAAGCTTACTCTATTGCAGTCCCACAGAAAAACGTTTCGCCCCGGATCTTTACATGGGTCAAAAGTTCGAATACGATTAACGAATGGCAATTGAGAAATTCTACCACTCGATGACCATACAATATGACGCGGTTGGATGCTGAGCTGGCACAAATTTACTGTGAACGATGTTTAAACTATTACTATTTAGCACCATAAATACCATAAAGTCACCTGGTGTACGCATGTTATTGTGGAAGTTGCATTATCGTTCAACTAAAACGAATGCATCAGTGTTTGTTTATTTTAAAAATTGATAGTTTACATACTTATTTTGTATTGTTTAGTGAAAATATAAATTTCTAAATTGGGTTTTTGAAAACGAAACCTTTTGAACCGTATTATCGTAAATATGGCCCATGTAAAGATCAGGGGCGGAACGCTTTTCTCTGAAACTAGAAAAGTGTAAGCTTAACCTTTAGACGAAGTTTTTGCATGGTTTAGGCTTAGGAATATGCTCATTCTTACGCTTAGGTTTAGGCTTAGGCTTTAGAATTAGGGTTATGCTTGTTCCGCCCCCGTTATTTACATTGGCCGTAAATATTAACCAGAAAATTATTGGTCTAAGATATATAGCAAATGGACACCCATAATAAGAGTCTGGCAGTGTCAGAAACAGGATGACCGGTGGATGCAAAGACGGGAAGGCGTATTTTTAGGCTTAGGCTTATGATTAGGCTTATATTTAGACTAATTCTAAGGCTCAATCGACAGGTCTATATATACAATTAACATGTGGCCCCGAACTTCTTTTTAGGTTTATGCATAGGCTTACGATTAGGCATATATTTAGGCTTATTTGTTTACTTATAATCTTTTACTGTGGTGATTTCTTTGTGCAAGAACTGTCCTTGTTTGTCGGTGTACCACGTCAACGCACGCTTAATTCGTAGTTATTGTGCGCTACAAGGTCGACAAACCCGTAACCAGCTCAACTTTATTTGAAGCCATTAGGCTTAGGCTTAGGTTAGGCTTAGGCTTAGGCTTAGGCTTAGGCTTAGGCTTAGGGTTAGGCTTATGCTTAGGCGTAGGCTTAGGCTTAGACTTTTAGCTTAGAAATATATTCGGTTTAAACCAGTATTAGCGACAAAGGACAACGCAGTTATCAGACAAACAAAGACGTGTGTGTGTTTTTTTTGTACTCAAACTCATCGAAAAAGGTTGGATCCAGTAGATCTTTTCCAATAATGTGTATCCTCAAATTGTTGGTTCTTTTAAGGGGCTCATACCGGTGGCTTTATGGGGAGGGGCGGGCGGCGCTAAACACGGCTTTCTATCCCTTCGAAGCTTTCTGGCTAATATAACCAAGTTACCAGACGTTTATTAGCTTCAACATGCATCCATTATCAACTGCGAGAAAGTTAACTGTGGGTGTGCTTGTTGTTATATTGATATTTGAAATTATTAAGCAAAGATACCTGGAGCAGTGTTCTCAACAGCTGTGTATACCGCCTATCATCAGATGCAATTTGTGTGCAAATGTATTAAATTTTGAAACGCACAATTTCTTAGTTGTAACCTTACAGGAGGCATCACTAGCTTGCATTAGGTGCTACACACATTTGAGAATATGCAAACTGCAATCAATTACATTCTGAATATTGCCGTAGCCGATAATTTATTATTGCAATTTCTTGCAAATGCAAGTAATTAAGATTTAAGATGTGAAATGGTAAATTAAACGATTTTTCTCTGAACAGCTGATTCAACAGCATCGCTCGTTAAAACAATTATCGGTATTTTTAAATGTGTGTAGCATTGATCACCAATTATAATAATAGATTGTCAAACAAGCGAACAGCGTTTGCTTGAGACGTAGTATTGCAATCAGTACTACAGTACATTATGTCCAAAAAACTGTAGTAAATTGCAAATCTGACCGTTAACAGTGTCAAAAATTACATGACCTATTAGCAACTGGTGACTGGTACTATAGCCATTATCGAATACCGCCTCAATAATGCACGCGACAAGTGGTTACCTGTGGCACACGAAATCTACAGAATATTTTAATTTAATTTTATTAGTCGCTAACCTTTCCATATCTTTTATCTCCTACGCATATCCTCTGTTAACCGCGTTACCCCGTCTTTTTTATGTTAATCTTTTGCGTATTTTTTTCTTTTTTTTGCAGCAGTGCAACTGCCATCCAAGAACAAATAAACAAATATTTGCTCACCAGTGGTAGACACGATATTATGCAACAACAACAACAACAACAACAACAACAACAAATGCCACCAATATTATATCCTGGAAATATGACGGCAAGTCTTGATCCATTTGCTCAGTTTGCAGGCTTCCCAAGCATCACCGGTGCCACAGGCGCTAGCGGATTGTCTATATTAGCTGGACATCCCTTGATATGTTCAACAACAAATGCTTCGAATCATACTGGATCAGGTGGAATCCGAAACGTTGCCGCAAATTTAACTGGAGATAATTTGCCAGTCGATCAAGAACACCATCTTCAATTAAGCTTTTTGAATTCTGCAATTTATGCGAATCAGCAGCAACAACAACAACAACAGCAACAACAACAACAACAACAACAACAACAACAACAACAACAACAACAACAACAACAACAACAACAACAACAACAACAACAACAACAACAACAACAACAACAACAACAACAACAACAACAACAACAACAACAACAACAACAGCAACAACAACAGCAGCAACAAATATCGCTGTACAAACAACTTGCCGCGACTGCTGGCATTCCTGACGTCCTAGGAACATCGCTATCGACAACCGCGACTACTTTAACGTCTACGGGTGCAACTTTAACAGCATCCATTGCCGGCCGAATGGATCCGTTTCAATTAGGCGGAGTATTCCAAACGACTCAAGCGACGCCACCGTATCAGCTCTTACAAATCGCAAACGCGCAACAACAATTCACAATGGTACCGTTCGGTCTACAACAACTGACACCGGAACAATTGGTAAACTTGAACGGGTTTGCCTTGCCGACAGCAACTTCAGCAATGACCAGCGTCCAACGGCTAAACACGCTACGCGACGAGCAACTAAACCCAGTAACATCGCCTGATACTGGCGCAACATATCCCATTAACTCGTTAGGAATTGACGTCAAATCGCCGTTAATGAAACGCGACGCAACTACGGCAACAACGGCGACATCGACAACTATGAGCAACTTGCTGCTGGGTGGATCGCAACAAAACGATCCAGTGTCATCGACCAGCGCAACAAACGGACTGTTGCAGTTGCGTCAGATATCAACGGCGACTAAGTCGACCGTTAACAGTGACGTCATAAAACAAGAACACGATACAAAATCAACGTCATCGCTGACTGCAGTATCAACAACAATCACATCAAAAGCAACACCGACTACAGGTGGCGGCATGCAACCGACAAAGAATTCGTCAAGCACCAAACGCTACAGTCCGTACTAAAAATGGTGTATATATCCCTTGTTAGAGTTGGATTTGAAACGATTATCAAACGCAAATTTTTATTATCGTCTAGCAAAATGGCCAAATTACAAAACGAAAAAAAGTTTAGTTTTAAAATATTGTTAAGTGTCACTGAATGACGCTTTGATACAGAAAGACAGTTTCAAGTTGAAATTTGAACTGGTCAAAAAGACACTCAGAATCGACATCAACACAAATTTCAATGTTGATATCAAATTCGGAACAGCGGTAGCCACAGTAGCTCTAATATTCGATTTATTTATTTTATTAAGGTAAGTGTTTATCAGATCATTTAATACCAGACAAACAAACACTATTAATGTTTAAACCATATTTTGTATACGTAATTATTTTGTTTCAAAAGTTTGCTAATTTCCGGTTCCGTTATATTTGAACCAGTCGCTGGTTTTCGTTAAGATCTGAGCTCGTATTCTCAAATGTGTGTAGCATCTATTACCAGTTGGCGATAGGCATTGTAACTTTCGAACCAGGGAATAGTGGCGTTTGATATTCAGCACATTTATTGCGTTTGATTTTCTCTGCTACTCTACAAATTTTGACATCTGTAAAATTGCATCAGTTCGTTAGTTTGAAAACCTATTACTAACTTGTGATAGGTGCTATATGCATTTGTGAATATGGGCCCAGATTTAAGATAAATTTTATTTTCTAAAATAAATTAAATTTCAAAAATTCTGTCTGTTTATGATATTTTATAATATTACACTTTTATGAAACAGCGCATGTAAAAGATTAACGGCGGATCGTTTTTCTGCGCGACTGCAATAAAGTATGCTTTCGTTTTGTGATAACTTTTAGCTTACGTATAAGCTTTTATCCGTAGATTTAGGCTCAAGTAAAGGCTTATGAATATGCTTATACCATTGTTTTATACGGCCGTGTTCGATACAATGACCATCTCAAAATATAAGTTTCACTTTGAACATTTCAATATAATATGCGTTTAAGTGAAAACTTAGCGTTTGGTTGTGTTTAACTGCTAATCGTAATTTGGTAATTTACAACCACATATTTAAAATGAAGATTCATAGCTGCATCTCCGACGATTACGACAACTCTTGGAGACAAGACAACTGTCTGATATGCATGTAACCATTTAATCGGTGTTTTCTGCATATCAGCTTCGCATTTTTTGGTTCATATACCCTTTACCCATGCGAACCTGTAGGGCCCGTGTATAGAACAGGACTGGAACATTAGTATAAGCGTATTCCTAAACCTAAGCCTAAGCCTAAGCCTAAGCCTAGGCGTATGGATGAGCCTATTCCTAAGCTTAAGCCTAAGTCTAAGCTTAAACCTAAGCCTAAGCCTAAGCAAGAAAATTAGTCTAAAGCTTAAACTGACTCTATTATAGCCCCTCCGGAAAACAATCCGGCCCTGTTCGATACATAGGCCACCTGTAGTATTGTTAACCTTTTTGTTAAGCTTCGACAGCCTATTTACTAAATAATAGCAAAAGTAAAACGCTATTATATGCACTTGTAGCGATATCAACCAGGATTTATTCAAAACGAAGTGGAGTCCATAACTATAGCGCGAGCATTGGCCAATGTATAGAACACGACCGGAACAGTAGTATAACCATATTGCTAAGCCTAAGCGTAAGCCTAAGGATGAGCCCATTCATTAGCCGAAGCCTAAATATAAGCCTAAGTGAAAAAGTTAAGTCTACAGCTTAAGCTGTGTCTATTACAGCCCTGAAGGAAAGCGATCCGGCCCTGTTCCATACATGTACCCGAGCATTACACGCGTTTTTTAAAACGCGAGGAGCATTTTGTATTTCGGTCTTGGTTACCTTGTAATATTCTTTAATTATGCGGTAATTAATACCACTGGATCGACCGTTGATAGCTAATTATTTAATTGTTAAATGATGTTTAGGCTTTGGCCAAGATACAGGCTTAGGTTTACGAATATGCGTACACACTGTTACAGCCGTCATCTATACACTGTCCAGTATTTCTGATGTATGTTTACCCGCGGGGGAAAATCCCAAAGCGCTGTTGGATATTAGCGTATCTAAAATGTGGTTGATAAACGACCAACATTTGATGTGATGACTTGAGGAAAAGTTAATTATCAAGGCGGGTTTCGGAATTTGACTTAAGTCATATCTAAAAATGCACTCAATTTCGCTAAACAGGTTGGATATGATCTTGACTAAATTGTTTCGATTTTCTTCAACGCCTTGAAGTGGCTATAGGTCTTTGGGCCCATGTATAGAACAGGGCCGGATCGTTTGCCGGAGGTGCTGTATACCTAATACAGTCAGTTTAAGCTTTAGACTAATTTTTTGCTTAGGCTTAGGCTTAGGAATAAGCTCATCCATACGCTTAGGCTTAGGCTTATCCATAGGCTTAGGCTTAGGCTTAGGCTAGCATAAACGGCGAAGCTTACAACCATATATGGTAAAACTGATTTTGGCTATTTTATGATATGATATTTGGAAGTGTCATATTCATTTCTGTAAATTGTATGCACTTGTTACGCGATTAATAATTGTCGGATGTTGATTATAAGTCCAATGATGACAGTTGGTTTTGGAAGTTTTGGAGCACACCATTGGCGGGCCCTGGCATACAGTGGCGTAGCGATGATATCATTTCGGGACCGCAAAACAATACTTTCCGACGTCTCTGGCCGTCCACGCAAGGTTATTAAAACTGCTTATTTTTTGCCTGTCTAAAAATTCAGGTCGGCATCTATCCTGTCTGTTCCTCTCCAGGTGTACGCCCACACTGCAAAAAATGGTGAGTCAAATTGACTCCCTCCGAAATAGGCTGTACGGGACTACATAAAATGAGTCAAATCAGACTCCACCAGAGTCAAATTCGACTCTCTTAGTCTCACGTTTGACTCTGGCGGAGTCGAATTTGACTCAGTTTGTGTAGTCCCGTAGAGCCTATTTCGGAGGGAGTCAATTTGACTCACCATTTTTTGCAGTGCATGCACTTGAGTTTGAGGTTATAACCTGTTTTGTTTTTTCTTCAGTATCACAGTTTCACTGGCGAAACGGCCAAAATATAATGTTTCGCTTCTGTTCTAATCACTTGTTCACATTAAATCAATGATTTATTGTTTATCGTTCTAGCCAATGTAAAGAACAGGATCGGAACAGTATTATAAGCGTATTCCTATGGTTAAGCCTAAGCCTAACCGTAAAAATGAGCATATTGCTAAGCCAAAGCCTAACCGAAAAAAATTACTCTAAATCTAAAGCTTAGTCTATTGCAGTGGCACAGAAAAACGTTCCGCACCTGATCTTTACATTGGCATTCGTTCTTTATGCATGTTGTATTTATTGTTAACCACAAAATAAAATGATAGAAATGTAAAATTAAAGAAAAATTTAGTGTAAAAACGCTAAGTCTTCTCTATAACAACGGCGTAAGACAACGGGAGTCTAGCTGAAGTTAAACACGAGTCGTTTGGATGAATTCCGCTAATTGCAAAGGCAAACTTGCCTCAAATGTCAAATTTGATGCTTATGTTCGCTTGTTTCTAGCATCTGAATTAAAAAAAATATTCATCTTAGGTATTATTTGTATTTTTTGTAAATTTTCAATATAAGAGGCCAAACGAACAAACATTAACCCTTTCTCACATGAATATTTTCTATTTCCCCTGAGACCTACTTTTATGCTAGGATTCGAACTCCAGTGACTGGAGTGGGAGGCGTATACCATCACCACTCAGCTATAGGAGCTTGACCCTCGAGCCCGAGGGGGCTCTCACGTCTTGTGGTGATTTAGTACTATGTATACGTGTTGCACGCTTAGTTGCCTATAGGCAACTCAATGTGAGAAGGGGTTAAGCCTGTGTTTATACCATATTTGTGACTGAACAATCGTATTTCTTGGTTTTATGGTGCATTTAATAGTTTTAGATTAAAATTCATACTTTTTTGATTATATCCTGGTTAAAATTTTATTGTATTTTTGATGTTGAACTGGTTAGCTTTCAGTTAACCTAAAATTTACTTTTGTTGGAATCTAAGTTTCTGAATTGGTTACTATTATACGTACTGTTGCGCATTAATATTTATGTATATAAATAAAAGTTTATATTTTGTATTTTTCTACAGAACATATTCATATATCAAGTTATACATCAAAGCAGAATACCAGAAATTTTGTTACTTTCAGCTCAAAATTAGCTACAAATCACGTGTATATGTCTCGCAATTTTTCATTACAGATATGCTGCAGTTGTTCGAAATAAAAATAAAATTACGAGATTCATCGAAATTTAACAAATTTCGGAGCATCCGTCATTTTTAAATTTTATGAAAGCCCGGTCAGTATTTTCACGTCCCAATTGTGTTTGGCAGAAAAAGATGACATCTTTGAAACTTTAATACTCGAATACATGTTTTCAGTTATTTTTACTATCCGTTTTCCGTTTACATCCTGATTTTGCGCCAATGTATAGCTTTGCGTGACATCATTAATTTAATATTTAATAGTATTTAGATTTCGATTCTAAAACTTTTAGCTGAAATCTGTATTGTAGACAGCTCGTGGTGTGATATTAAAGCGTTTCAGATGACCTGGATTCAATTGCTTTTTAGAAAAATATAGTGAAATCTTTCACTGGAGTATATATAGATATTTTGCTGTAAAAGGGAGTACTAATGTAATCTGATATATCCTCTAAAATTTTATCTTACCGTCAATGAGGATTTTTAAAAGTAAAAATATTATAGCTAGGTTCAACATAAATGAAGTTAGTTTAGGTTTAAGTTTTGTTTGTTTGCAATGGCGACGAGTTGTGCCTACAGTTTCAGCATGGGTCTGGAGTCACTGCCTCAAAATGACAGAAACATAAGTGTAAATGTAAATAAAGCCGCAGGCAAAATTTTTTGGTAAAGGTAAGCCGGAATTTCTAAGCCCAAACGGGTCGAGTTGACATCTGGGCTGCCATCTAGCACTTTTGGAGATATAAAGCGCTTCAGATAATCTGGGTTCCATTACCTTTTAGGATATTCTACTATGCAGTTTAAGTATATCGTATAACATTCTATTAGGTATGTAAGCCGCATATGGCAAACCGCCAAATTTAAATTTTCTTGCCAAGATTTGAAGCATTTTCCGCCACAATTTGTATTACCTCCAAAATTTGAATTTCCCGCCGAAATCTTTATTTTCCCAAAAAATTTATTATTTCCCGATAAAATTATACTAAAAACAAGTTGAGATCGGTCCGCTTATTGTTAAACTGTCTCTTTGTACGTCTGTTTAGTATCATAATATGCCGCCATAGTACGCAAACCTGGTTTATGCAACTGACCAAATAAGCTGCTTAGCTTGCTTGAAATTTCGAAACGTATTCAATTGCTCAAATTAAATTAAAAAATACACCAACATACTTTTATTTCATAAACTATTGTGATTTCAATGAAGCACAGATGTCAATATTTTCCCACGTAAATAAAGTGCAGTTTTCAATTATTCTCACCGTAGTGACGGCAGATTGCGGTATACATACACACGAAAGACCCCGATGTTTTTGTATCATTCCAGTTCTTACACTTCATACGCATACCGGCTGCTCAAGACTACACACAAAATAAATTGTCTTGTATTCAAGAAATAATGTCTCAAATTTAAGACTGATATTATTTAAATTTTTCAGAAATGTGGGTCTATAAGTTTTGACACTAAAATGTCTTAAATTTAAGACTTTGTTTTTGAACGATTAAGAAAAATATTTCTGAAATATAAGACAAATAAGTCTGAAATAAAACACAGAGATTTGCAATGGAAACAAACTCCAAAATTGGGGGCTAAAGCACAACACAATACCATAATTTTACAACCTAAGATACGTCGGCCAATGTAAAGAACAGGGGCGGAACAGTATTATATATAAGCATATTCCTAAGCCTAACCCTTAGCGTAAGAATGAGCATATTCCTAAGCCTAAGTGTAACCCTAATCTACTCCCACAGAAAAACGTTCCGCCCTGATCTTTACATGGACCGATATGTCCAAGACGTAAACTTAAGTTGGGGGAGCCTGAACTCAACCCAAAATATCTTTGAAATTCGATTACTTATATACTCCCTTCACAATATAAACGGAACAACTTTTTTACATACATAAAAATCAGAAAATACATTCCTTGAAAGACAGAAACTTGTGTCTTATAAATTGGCAATAGCAATTTCTTGAATATAAGACATTTATGTTTTAACCATTTAAGAAACGAATTTCTGAGCTGCTTAAGCCTATTAATGTCTGAAATACAAGACATTTATATCTTGAAAATTTAAGAAAGGGGGAATCTTGAAATTTCAAGACGATTATTTTGTGTGTAGTTTTGTGCAGACACCACTTTTTATACTGGACGGCCGGCTGACGGCCAACGGGACCTTTGACTGACCGGCCGGCCAATATACAAATTTTAAAACTCATCAAGCATTTTTATGCCATATATCGTTACGTTTCTAGAAGATACATCAATCATTTTAGGTTCTGTAATTCAACAAGAACCGATCTCTTTATAAAAATATATACGTTAAATAACAACTAGTTCAGCAGTATTCCATCAGTTTTAACAGAAAACAGTTCACCGCATTGTTTCGAAATTATTTATATACCACAACATCTATGCAAAATACTGCCCATCACTCTCCCCTCATGCAATTGCGACAAAACGTTAATGATCAAAATACTGGTTCATATTACGCTGAGGAGTTCAATGTCCTAGACAGTGTTACTGCAAAACAGTCTTGTCCGGATAGAGTTTCCGCGAAATACTATGATGTTCGCGACTAACTAGGATACTATTGGAAAATAAAGTTTCGATAAAACATAAAGCGGACAAGCTATTCATTTTCTTCGGAGAAGGAACATTTTTTGGGCGGAGTGCACTTATGGTAACGTGTGAGCGACATTACATTATTATTCCCTTTACTATAGCCAAAAATATTTATACCTACTTCAGCGAAAGATTTCACTACATTTCTATAAAAGGTAATTGAACTAAGATCATCTGAAGCACTTTATCTCACCACGCGAGCTGTCTGGAATACAATTGCAACGAAAGTAGTTTCAACTAGTAAAATTCAATCTTAACGTTGACCATACTGATAGCAGTAGGCAACATTTCATATTTAAGCTAAAAAGTTTTAGAATTGAAATTTATGATAAAAATATTAAATCAATGATGTCACAATTTTTTAGTATTTTCTGTAATCAGCAATTCCTTGCCGGCCGGCCCGCCCACACAACACTACTCAAAACAGCGGTGGGAAGCTTAAGCCTAGGCTTAAATTGAAGTTTAAGCCTTGGTTTAGACCTGGGCTTACGAGACATGCACTTATAGTTTACATGGCCCAAGTCAGCCATATCTAATTGAACGCATGCTCGATGAGATTAAAGCGTACAACAACACTACTTCTGGTGCGAAGCCAAATTTAATACCAGACTGCCTGATATTGGAGCACTGTAGAACTGACAGGAAAGTGACTCGCGTAAACAACAAACGCTTAGCAACCATAAAATAAACAAAAATGAATGAATATACGTGAATTATTAGTAAACAATAAACAAAAAGTATAATTCGCAACAATAAAACAGGCACACACGATAAGTAGTACAACAACAAAAAAAAACAATATGGCCATAAATTAATTGTAAGGCATCGTAAATGGCAAGAAAACGAAATATTAGCAAAAATCAACAAAATTACCACGGACTGCGGCGATTACGCAAGCTAACGATTGACTAAACGCAACAATTGCCAAAACAACAATTGCCAAAACAACAATTGCCCAAATTGCAATATACAACAGTTACCAGGACAGCCCGTGTTCAATGAGAGATAGAGAAACCAGTAGATTTTTAGAGACCCATAGGCTTAGGTTCAGGATTAGGCTTATATGCAGGCTTACGGTTTAAGTTTCAAAAAAACGTTAGTACGAGTCGTTGCTCCGAATGTGGGAAAATATTCACCCGTCACCCATTTGGTTCCGCTTGTGATGAATGCCCATGGCGATCGATATGCCAACAAACTGGTTATGCTACAATTCAACATAAAATAGAGAACAATAAAAAACAAAGACACAAACAAAACAGCATAAAATTCATGAGATGACAAACCAACTGTTGCGAAACGGTATATTTTCTGCCATCACAATATACATCTCGCAGGCGCGATGAGGCAGTCAACATTTTCTAAATTATGCAAATCGCATAATTTTGTCATTAATATTGTGAACACGAAATAGTACTCAAACTCTAACCAATGCAGAAAAGTCTCACGTCTTATTGCCGGCTATAAAACTTGCTGTAATGCTTATTCTTTGGGAAGGTTAAGCGCTTATGGTTTCCCTTTGACGATACATCCGTCTACGTCCTAGCGCAATTAATGGCTCCAATCGTGACGTACAACCAGAAAAACTAACCTTCATCTTGGTGATTCCAAATATAAATTTTTTTACAGTGCATCTATGCAAATATTTAACTTTGTAAAAAAATCAAATTTCATTTCGAATCCAAAATTAAAAACGTTCAATAATATTTTCTTCAAAATTCTCAAAAATTCGCCCAACCACGACAATGTTTGCAGTCAAAACTATTTCTTACAATCAACAAAGTTACATTTATTTGTCAACACTGCTTTGATTTAAGTAAACTATACTCACAAAGCTGAAGCTAGCAGCCCGTTTTATCAATATGACAGCAATAATTTCACCTTTGGCAGCCGATGTTTTGTAAAATGACACGAAATTGACAGACGTCAAACGATGCCAAATTTACGAATCAAAGTCCAATGAAACGTAGCAAGGATAACGTTCCAGTGTCCTCGTACTGCTTCAATACAATGTAACCACCCCGTCTATTTCATGAGCCACAGTGAGTGACTTGCCAATGTGTTGTCAATGTATTTAAGCACCGTCCTGATAATAAAACACTCGAGCAATCGTTTAAAAATTACTGATTACATCCTAAAAATGTCGACTTTGACACTGCACTCGTATTAGGAGACGGGGGCGGCGGCGCATAAGTTCGCCCGTCGCCGCTGCTTGTAGCTAATTGATCGCTTTGAATCGATGTACTTGTAGCACCCGATGATTCTTGTGAGGTTGAGCTTCGCGACTGATACTGTCGCGATATTTCGTCGCACACAGCTGTGATGATATCAGAGTTTGTTGATGCTTCAGGCATAGACCGTTCTGACGTTGCTTTTGCATATCGCCCATCGTTCCAACTCTTTTCCGCTATCTCAATATTATTCCCACATTTATCGGAATCCATATAACCTCGAGTTTGCTCAGTGTGAGCTGAATTGTTGATTTCGGTTGGTCTCGGTTGAAAATTGTCGCTAGTCGTGGTCGAAACCAATTTTGCAGACGTCGTCACGCAATCCTTTGCTGTTTGTTTCGTTATCGGATACACAGCTGACTCTGGAAGATAAGCAGAAATGCACTCGGCCGAGCTTGACACTGCAACACTATACGGTGGTGGTGGACCAGACAAGGGTTGGAGTTGAATTTGTTCTGTACAGCATTGTTCGTTTTGTGACCGGTTACCACCTGTCAACAGGACATCAGGATGAAAGACGTAAGATTGATGACTCGATTTTGACATCGAATGAATATAGCAAGCTTTTTTATGTCTGCCGCTGCAGTTTAGATTGGACGTATAGCTACTACTAGTAGCTTCAGAACATCGCAAACGATGTCTGTTTGTTGGTTTAACAGCCTTGCGACAATCGTTCGAACTGCGCTTTCTAGTGTGCCATCCTTTTTTCTGTCTCGATCCACAACCTAGTACACCCGGTTTGATGGCACCACTGGGTGCCACCGCGTTCACGATATGCCTTCCCTCAAACCGAACCAACGAAACCGAACTTGAGCTATTAGCTCGTGAACGTGGTTGCAGCTCTAAACAATCACGATGATCAACCAGACCACAATTAGTACACTGATTATGCTTGTTGCAACCTCGGAAGGGTAACGTTGACGTCACCTGTCGCCCCATTTCATCCCAACCCCCATAGTCAACATCGCTCTCTGAGTCAAACTGACAGGTTCGGGAATTCGATGTAGTTGTCGCGGTCATTTCGCGATCAGCAACTGGGACGACTTCAGCTCTAGCATCACAACACAACTCATCGCTCGTTTCCAGCGGTAGGCAAGAAATAGACTTTTCACGGCTGCGATTGCGATTAACTGCCGAGTCGGGCAACTTCGGGTAATCAGTAGTCGGTTTTACCCGATGACGATCAACGACCGCTGAACTGCCAGCAACACTTGACGCCAAACTTGGAGGTGGTTGTCTAAGCAGAGGTGGTTGCCTAACTTCATCGTGAGCTTTTTTGACAAAATGCTTCATTTCTCGGCTGCTCATCGTATAATGATACCGTTTTCTACTGGTACCTTTAGATTTCAAACTGTGTTGGCTATGTCTACCTCCGCTAACCAGTGCTTTTCGCTCGTTTTCATCGTAGATATTGCGTTTAGTTGAGCACCGGTTGTAAAGCGTGCCATTTCCATCATGTGAGCAACAGTTAACCTTCCCATCACCTTGCGTATGTGGCAGTTTAACCAAACTTTCACTGCTACTGCTGCTAGATTTACCAATACATCCAACACGACCTTCGCTTCTTACTAGAGCTCCACCAACAAGTGAAGGGGGTGGCTGTCTGGGGAACGTAAAATACTCCCGGTCCAACAGTGACCTACTATCGCCGTCACCACTTCCATCATTGTATCCTTCGCCATCCGTCCTGTCGTCACAGTTGCGCGCGTGCACACTACGCAACTCTATAGCATGTTCCATACCAGATAGCTCTCGGGCCGAAGCATGTAAATTAAATGGATTTCTAACAGAACATGTCTGGCCACGGCACTGGCCCTTGCTTTGGGTAACGGTCGGGAATTTACTGCACCCAATTTCATATTGTGCTCCAAATTCGCCAGCCTTAGCGACCCTTGCACGTGCCGAACGATACTCTTTCAGATGTCGACAACTCATTGCCATATTTTGTGGCGCTTGACTGAAGACAGCATTTGGTTGGCGAGGCAATGTCGAACTGGGTGCTTTCAACCGACATTGGCTTCTGGTTGACCAGCGAGCTTTCTGGTGTCCACACCACGTATTATCATGATTTCCACGATTTGTCCAAGTTTGGTTTGCAAGCGATGCGATCTGCTCTTGGCGGTGACAGTTGCATCCGACAAAGTCTACGCTATTTAGGTCTGCCTTGTCTGCTACCAACTGGTGATGGACATCTCCACAGTCGCATCCAAAACCAGTTGCACTTACCTCCACCCTGCAATCATTACGAAACGTACGCTGATATTGTTCGTTTCCTGTTGTAGAATCGACTACCTGATTATTACCATTAATCTGGCTAGATGCTCCGGACGTCGCCCCAATCTTGCCGGCATCCGGTTGACCAGCCCATGCACCGCGACGGCGTCGACGTCTAAGCTGTGCAGCGACAACACACCACACCATTAGGGCTGCACTCACAAGCAACACAACGCACACAGTAACACCTACTGCAATTGTAATCGGAGTCCCAAACAAATCAGTATGAACCATCGGGTCCATTTCTGCGTCTCTAGGTTTGTACCCAGCAGCCGTTCCGTTGCTACCAACATACCCTGGAGTACAATATCGTTCATCACTTGCGTCGCTACAATCCACAACACCATCGCATACTAATCGGCGTGCAATACATCTAGGTGGACTCACTTGGTACGTACATTGAAACAGCGGAGACTGCGAAATAATACCTCTTTCATACGGGTCCAAACCATTGTGAAGATTGTGAGATGTGTGTAAACCAGCCGTACAAAAACAATGCAGTTCATCAGAACCATCCGCACAATTACGAATATCATCGCATACGTTGAGCCACAAAATGCATTCATTACTCTAAAACAATATTTATACAAAGTAGTGCATAATTTACAACTAACTATAAGGGCAATACCTCTAAGCCTAAATCTAAGCCTAAGTTTAAGCATAAGCCAAAAGTAAAACCTTTCTGTCTCGTAGTTGGCAAGCCTCTATAATTAATATGGCCAAAAGCGCAACCGGAATTGCAGTGCCGGCAAGTATATTATAAACCTTGACAATCACTGAAAATAAACCATCGAAGGTAGATTTCGCTTTTGTGGATAATGAAAATCTAAAATATAGCAGATTAAGTAAATAACTATCTTCAACTGCGGTTATTTCAACAATAATATAGTGAAAAAGAAAAGTTAAATTTCTTGGTGGCATGTATTCTTATCTTTCCGGTTGCGGATCCGTCAATTGTTTTTAATTCTGATTCCGGCAAACTGTAATTCCGGTTGCTTCCTGATATGGGCAAAACGTAACGTAGTAGAATATTACGGAATTTTGTGTTTCTTGATTACAAAATCAGACCAACCCCAAATTAAGTATTGAGGACGCTTTTACCTTTATTAAACTGGACGAATACAAACTAGTGTTTGACAAACATCTCATCTTGAATAACGCAACCGGAAGCATCACTTTTGTCATTGAATCTCATCTTGCTAATGTAACCAGACTATAACTTATGGATATCCGGTTCCGGAACGGATAGCCGGTTCCAGTGTAATATTTGGAAAAAACCGACATCTTTATCCGGCTCAGGTATTCTGAAAATTAATATCCGAACACACCTTGAATTTATAACCATGATCTGTTCCGATTTAATATTTCGGCCAAAACCCCATATTCTTAACATCCTGGTCCAGCATCCTTAACATCCTGGTCCAGCATCCAAAAAACTAACGTCCGAACACACCATGAATATAACTATTTTACCTCAAAACATCGAAAATAGCCTTTTCCGGTTTGACAATCGCCACAACCATCTTCATCCGAACCGTCATCACAATCTTGATTACCATCACAACGAACGACAAGCGGAACACAGCGGCGTCCGTCTCTGCACGAAAACAAGTGTGTATCGCAAAATACCCGTGGAACACAGCCTCTACCATCGTCACCGGATTCAACGACCATTCCAGCTGGACATGCGCATTGTTCTTTAAACGCGACGCGGTTGTTATCTGCGTCGGAAGGCGATGTGTGTTTGCTTGTTGTTTGATTTGAAAGTTTTACGTCGGGTAACTTCTAAAGCAACTGTATGTAAATTTCAGTCAAAGTGATCATAGTACATATTACACTTAGCACTGGTGATCACAGCAACTTTTTTTCGGAAAAGAGCCTTTATATTTTGGTAATTTGGGTACGAATTTTAAATTTTTCCATTTTTTTATTCTTGAAATCAGCCGTACACAAAATATTTCAGACGTTGCGGCTACTCATCGAGTAACTCATTAACCAAAAATTGACAGCAATAGGGACATTTATATTAGAGGAGACAAGGGAAAATTCTTTAAACCGAATTTCAATGCTGTCAAAAACTGCTTCCCAAAACAGAAAAACATCTCTATGGGAATGCCTCTGCACCAATCTCGCCCCCGTACTTGTGCCACTCTCAGAGTCACTTGTGGAATTAACAGAAACGTTGTACGAAAAGTGGCATCGCATTTAATCAGCTTGTTCGCTCTTTGAAAGATTAACGTAATGTTAATTTGTTACACATAAATGAGCTGGATATATGCAACCAAGCTGCACAAGCACCAATTAATGCACCTCGTTTTTGACACTTTTATAGTAAGGAAAACTACAGCGACGCCGACAAGAACCGGGTTCGACCGGATACTCGCACTATAATAATTTCGGGTTTTGCCAGATATTACACCGAAACAGGACAGGATATCTGACTTCGTCAGCCTGAAAGAACAAGAAACCACCCATAATTAGTTAATTTCAACTTTTAATTAAATCCAAGTCCACTTACCGTCCTGACGCAAAGAAACTTGCAACCGGCACTCAAACATCGCCGGGCGCCTTCTGTCAGCACTGCGCTTATTCTATCGTCAACCGCAATCACTGCCCGAAGTCTTGTAAATCGCGGTCCGTATGCGTTTAATAATGGTGGCTGACGTAATATAGGCCCTGTATTGAGCGGAGTTTGCGTACTGCTTCCGCCGTCAGAACTCACTGAATTAGATCGCTGTAGCAGCTCTTTCTGGCCAGAGCTGTACTCAAATTGCGCTCGAGCAATATTTAAAACGACATCAGTTGACAAAGTGAACCAGTATAGCTTTTGTTCGTTCGCGACAACAAAGTACAAATGTGTCCGCCTTATAGATAATGAAACTGGTTCACGGTCAAATGTTAACAACACCACTGGACGAATTGCCACAGTAGAAGTCGATCCGTGAATACTTGCTAGAGGAGGACGCGGCAGATGGGAACCATGATATCGGTTACGTCCGGACAGACTATTATCCGAATCCAATGATAGGGCACAAATTGCCCATGGCCGATATATCGGTGAAGACCGCGAAGATCGGCTACTTTGCTCAGTTGAATTTTTTCGAACAGCTCGGTAACTGCGATTAGCACTTTTACGGCGAATTCGTCTTCGCTGTCGTATTTGGGTGCCATACCCTGAAGCGTAAGCAAATATATTTGCCAGCTGGGTTTTTATACACTCCCCCGCATTTAAAGAGAAGACTTAGGATTAGACAAAGCTTAAGGCATATGCAAGTTATTTCTTAAATCTAAGCCTAAACGTGCGCGGGGATGTAGACTATAGCCGTCAGTGGCGATACGGTAAGACAGACCATCCAGCGTTCACATAGAACTTCTGCTAAAACCAGAACACTCGTGAGGGCTACAAATACTGGCACTAAAGAAAACTATACCCTCGACCGAAGCTTTTATCAAGTGCGGCCACTGCAATACACAAATGAGCGTTTCAAGTGGTCCAACTTTCTACACGCAGCCAGGTTATCAAAAGAGGGGCCACGTTAACGATTTCTTGGGCAAAATAGGGAGTTTTGTATGCATATATATTATAACGCATACGTAATTAATTATATGTCTTCTCGAATGTATTTGAAACAACCCAATTTATTTCAAAACCCATTGAAATTGAAAAAAAACCAGCAAAAAACACACGTCAAATTTCGAAAAAATGAACCGTGCTCACATTCAATTGAAATATCAAAGAGCGATTCTTGTGTCACCAACTAAAAAAGTTCACAAAACAAAACTCAAAGAGAGTAGGTACGACTTGCACCCCTGACCCCGACTGGCTACGCATTAGGATAAGCATTTCAAAGGATAAGC
The DNA here is from genome assembly GCA_030248215.1 of Enoplolaimus lenunculus. Classification (NCBI taxonomy): domain Eukaryota; kingdom Metazoa; phylum Nematoda; class Enoplea; order Enoplida; family Thoracostomopsidae; genus Enoplolaimus; species Enoplolaimus lenunculus. The sequence continues at coordinate 42,993 of JASANG010000031.1, read as the reverse complement.
ATTTCAACATTCATATATTTTACCGAAGTCAAACACTGTTTTCTTTCGGATTTCAATAAAATATAACATTTGACGCTGCGAATCAACCGTCATTTTCGTTGGTATTCCACTAGTTACTGCAATCACTTGACAATTTGCGCCGCTGATTTGCATCGGAGAAGCGGAAGATCCAAGAGAGCATGCGACAATTGACGCGTTTATTTCATTTACGTTGACGTTTGCAAAATAAAGTTTACTATAAATACCATTGAATTTAATGAAAGCGCAAACACACTAACTGTGGCGCTATACCTTTTAAAAATTTCAATGACATCTGTTACCGTGACCGTGCGGTATACCTTGCGCGAATTGCTCGTGCACCATATTCTGGGTGCCTGCGGCTTCGCAAGCTCAATTTTTCAGGTTTTTTTACCAAATTTTTCAGGTTTTTTACAAAATTGTTTTCAGGTTCTTGTAGGCGTCCCAACATCAAAGTCTGTTTGCAGAGTCCAAAGGCAACGCATACATCCTGCTTACAGGGTCTCCAATGTCGCTACACTCACAAAACCCAGTGCATAATGTCCTTATGCTGTAACGAGACACTGTTCGAAGGGATTATTGTTGTACATTTGTTTTAGCAGAAGCAATGCACAAAAAATAAAAATTTATTTCCTAGAAACGACGCTGTAGCGAGAGTCTGCGGAGGGAATCTGTTTTGTCCCTACTCCATTGGAACACTGGCAGGACAAAATACACTCTCTAAGTACAGGGTGTGTGTTGTTTCATGCCCTCGTTATAGCATCGTTTTTTGACACTGGTCCTAAGGGGGTGGATGGACAATTTTTTACAAAAATCAGGTTTTACTTCGTCATTTTTCAGGTTTTTCCATTTTTATAACTGAGGGCTTCGAAAAATCAGGTTTTTTCAGGTGTTTTAGTAAAAATCAGGTTTTTTCAGGTCGCGGGCACCCTGCATATCGCACGAACCGTAACGGTAGGTGCCTCACGACAAGCATAGCGCAACCATGAGCGTAATACAACAATGACAGGGAGCAGAGCGCTTTTGAATAAGAGCTAATTAGCTCCAGTTAATCTTACATTCGGCAACAAATCCGAAACCGAATACAGATATCGTATTCGTATGCAAATAGTAAACGGGTACTTGTTTTCTAGTCCACTGTAAAAAGTCGCCCACACATTCTCAACTGCAAAAATAACACAAGACATTACACAAACGGTGTAGGCTTAGGGTCCTCGAAAATGCGTGGGTTCAGGAAGACGACAGCCCTCATAATTGAAAAGTAAAAAAATACCCATATAACGATACTTTCCACATGTGGGGCTAGAATTTTTGCATTTATCAAATGATAGCCGGCATGCGGAGAAGTAGTAAACCAGTACTGATCAACCTAATGCATTTGATTACTTATAATCTTGCCTCAAGCTTCGCATTATAAACAGACAACTTGAGCTCTAATAGATTATTTGCCTTCGATTTTTAACACCCGTTTGAACTCTGAAATGATCTTACCCATTCTCAGCGTCCAACGCCAACGCCACGGGTCTGTAGTATTCAAAATTATGACTGAACAACGGCCCTAAATGTTCGACAGTTTTCCCATGTGCAGTGTTGCCAACAGTTCCGCGAGTAAACAACGGCTGTTTGATTCGTGTAACATTGATAGAATTTGTTTTGGCATTGATCCAAAATATCGACGGCGTAATCGGGTCGATTACAAACGAAAATATTCGTGTGTATCGTGAACTACCCAGTTTCACTTTAGTGACCTTAAATTTATTATATAAACAATTCATAGGAGTAGTTTTGCTCTAATTTTATTACGATGTGCAAGCCATTTAGTTATAGCCAACTAAAACCTTAAATTCAAATACATAACATTATATCACTGCGCTGACATATTAACGTGTCGAAAATGACAAAGCGGAAACTACTTTCGAAATATAAAAACATGCCCCCAAATATTGGCCATACGTAAACGTTTCGAAGTCAAACGCTACACTTTAAATAATTTGCTTTAATTCAATCAGGTTTTTAAACACACGAACCGTGACATCTGCTGATCTCATCATACCCTAGCAAGTACTCTTGACATACCATGCGTTCTCGTTCGCCATACACAATCAGCTGGTTCCGTGCACGACCCACAGGCAATACGAACAAGTGACGGCGTACACCGTCCCACGCAACTCCACCCAGTGTAATATCACTCACAGACCCGGAAGGCATCCAGTCGACAATTACACGAGGCCCAACCGGTTCTTCGCCGATTTGATCACCAATATTACCCGTTGTATATTCGTCGTAAGTCATCTGATTGTAATTATATGCTGCATGATTACCGTAATAATTTTCGCTGTTCTCAGTGTCATATTCCGAAAAATACGAATTTGTTGTCCGGTCTGGTGGTGACAAAAACGACGGCTGCAACGACGCTGTATATTGCAACCGACTCACACAGTCTTGATGCACCAACAACATGAACGATTGTGGTACTAAAACAAAACCAAATACAGAAGCAGCGGCCACAACATTAAGTACGCTGACGTTGAATTAACAAGTCGTGCAATGTTTTAAAATTTTAGAAAAACCTTCAAATGAGACGCCAAAAATTTTCAGTGGCACACAGAAAAGAATGAATGTCTTTATTTGACGATAAATGCACTATTTGTGTTTTCAAAATTCGGTTAAAACATTGCATCATTTTTTAAATACTTTTAGTACATGCTGTTCGAACCTTAACCCATGTATCAAAGAATTCTGGTTCAATGTTTCAAAATTCAAATGTATTCCGTTCCGTGCATAAGCTAGGTTTCCTACACCGATCGATTTGGAATAGACAAAATCGCTTTCAATTCGGAATCGCTCAAACCGTTGGTTTGGTTCCACCCTGCATGCAACATTATTTAGACAAAACTGAACAAATGTGTACGACCGTCCGGTGCGCACATATGCTGAATTTTCATTCATCGCCACACAAGACAAACCAACTTAATTGTACTCTTACACTCGCATCTTCTCGTAGATTCATTCATATAATAGTGAGTCGGACACGCGCACCGCGCTACAAAATGCTGTTTTCCTAATGTAGGCTGTTCCGGCTCGGGAATCGAAAAACAAATTGAATCTAAAGGACAATTTCCGTTGTTTTCGGAGCACGGATTCCAACCTAAAATGTACAAAGTCGACAGGATACATGACCATGCTAGCACTGAGCGGTACTGCCAAAGTCATCACTCGAATTTCTTTGGAACCATGCCTAAATTGTTTTTGTTTCAAATGTTATTAAATTTTAAGTTTTTTACACTGAAATAGAATGAAACATCCAAGCTGACAGTTTAATTTCATAAACATAATAATATACTTTTGCAAGAATGTAACACGTAGACAGTGCACAATATTTAAATGGTCTGTCCAAATCCGGTATATCAATTTCCGGCCACAGTCTGATAGTTTACGTTCAAACTAACGAACATCTGGTCTTGAAAAATACCTCTTTTAAAATTATCGTTGAACCATTCAACAAAACGGGTCATTAAATCATACACATACCTTTTGGCCGATTCAAATCAACCGCAGCCAAATCCAGAATAAAATCATTTTCGTCCGATTCAGCTATTGAGTATAATACGTCAAAGTTTCGAGCTCCAGTCATATTTGTATCAAAATTTTGCTGAATCTGCTGTTTTTGTGCTTTGGGATCGGAAATCGATGCAAAGTTCAAAGTTGAATCATTCAAACTAGAATACGCAATTTGAAGCTGGCCATGTCTCTGAATGTTTCCACGGCTGATTTTTTGAAACCAGTACATCGTATCAACATCAATAGTTAGACCGGCGAAGAACTCAATACTTTGATCGAATGGAAGACCATAAACAGTGGATGTGCTTAAAAATTCACCCATTTGCGTACCTAAAACAACACAATATAACCATCCTGTACTTGTCTTGCGGCTCCGTTTGTTTGCGCCGGTCACGCCGGACAAAATCAATAATGACGGACAGCGCTGATTGATCACAGAACTGTCAAAATTTTAACGCCACCCTTAATCAAACCACGTATTTATTTACAACGGAACAAAATATCATTTAATAATACAACAAATCAAGAATACATTTTATCAAACCATTAATCACTTGTACAAGCTCAATTCTGAGATGTTCAAATGTTGATCAAAAATCGCAAACGCTCTGGAACAGCGAAACAATTTACAGCCATCAAGTACCTAACATGCTTACCATCGTAGCTGATCCAAACAATTTTATTTTCTATATCAAATTCGGCAGTCATAAAAAGGCGTCGACGTTTGTGATCAACTGCCATATCAATTACACGCCACGATGATAAAGAAGATGGAGGATGAAAAAATTCGATGCTCTGACCATCGAGTAGCGCTTTTCCAAGCTGACGTTCCGATGCCCAGAATAAAAAGCTGCAAAACTAGTCTATATGTTTTTAACACACTTCCACACAGACAAATTAATATAAAATTCATTAAAGCCCTATTCACACGTGCAAGTTTCTGCAGCAAAAAGTTGCACAACAACTTGCAACTGCCAGTTTAGTCATCAAACCGCTTTGAAGTTCTTGCAGCTGCAAGTGTGATTAGGGCGCAACTCAATCTATATTTTGCATTTGATTTTTGTCACAGTCTGACAATACTCACAATGGACAAGTAGTGTTTAAATACCAGGTTTCGGCAATTCTGAGGTTTTCTAGGCTACTGGCGAATAAGGATGACAAACCCCTTCACTAACAGGGGAAGACGCTAGGTGGATACGAAATATAGAGGAAGACACGTACTATATTTTATTCTTGCATTAAAATACATGTGTCTACTTTTTTGCCACTTGGTGGAAATATGGGGAAGTAAACTGGGCGGAGAGCTTGAACTGAAGTGAGTTCATATGCGGGTAGAGCCCATCCCCCACTAGGGAAACCCCAGCGAATAAATATTTTACCAAATTTGACAAAACGTCAATACAATCAGTACAAAATTAAAAATTGTGGCATATATTGTACTTCTGATACCTTTTTTGAAAAATTTTGGCAGCTATTTTTAAAACGCGAAAAACTTGGCCAGCCTTACTGAAAAATTTACTTATATACGTTTGAATACTTTTTGTAACTTTCAGTCTTCTACACCCCATGAACCCTGCATCACAAAACAGAACACTCAGAGGGGTAGCCATGTTTTCACCCCGGGCGGGCACGTATATTACTTTATGTAAGTTTGTCAACCTCTGTTAAAGTTCTTTTTCTTGTCTGTCCAAAAAATTCGGGAGGCGGCAATATATCCCATGTCTTCCGCCGTTTGTAGACATCTTTGAGAACAAACAACACCGGGTCAAACTCACTCACCCGTTCTCCGGATCTACCGCGATCACATACGGTCGAACAACACTCCAGACAACAATTCGACGCACCACCGCCACGTTTCTAGCAGCCATAATTGAAACGGGCTCTGCAAAAGGCCGTGATTCGTAAATATCGTTTCCGGCCAATCGTCTGCGATCGTCTGTAGACGTTCTTAATGCTCGATGGCGGCGCTTAGCATTTAATATCGATGTCTGCTGGTGATTTCGACTGAGTTTTTTCGACAAAAATTGATGTCTTTGACTACTTTCGCTACGATCAACAGACATCGACACCAAGTGACGTTTACTTTTGTCTTCTGACACTAAACTGGCGGCGCCATCATAGAGAAAACTATGTCCAGCTAGCGCAGCGTCGGATGCAATGTCCCTATCATCATTATCATCATAAAGTCTTGCAACTGGTAACGAATGCAGCGGTTCGTGGTCAGCAAGTGAAGCTACCTCAATATGCTGAAATACTGCGTCAGCCCAGTACAAATTGTGCGCAATCCAGTCGACGGCAATGCTCACGACATTTCCAAGACCAGTGCGGCCTAGTAGCGTTCGAGCTTGTGATCCGTTGAAAAACGCGGACGCGATGCGCTGTAAAAGTCACAAAAATATTCAAATTTTGCTGGAATTAACAATATTGTTAAAGTAACTTTCCAAATCTGACGTTTAAACAATATTGAAGCGATACAAACAAGACGAGCACGTCGACAGCGGACTTCAAAGAACGGGGTATGGTAGCTCGGTGCAACACTAACAACAACAGCACCGACCACAAAAAGTTTGTAAAAACATCAAAATATAGCATTATTTTGGTTAAGTCACTAGAAACGGCTAATTATTATAAACACAGGTATGTTTTGTACGCTAACAGAATGTCCAAGGTATGGTTTTATTGGTGAAATGGGGGATTCACCAACTTCTTTCAAAAAACCAAACTAAAATAAAAAATAACCCATTAGAAACCCAGTTTGAATGTCGATAAGAGAAACCCTTAAAAATATACAAACTTTTGTCTTTGCGTCACCAAGTCCACTTTCCCATTCTGTCCAGTAAATTTTTTCATTAGACACGTCGGCACCGATTAAACTTGGCTGCTGGATGCCGTTAATCAAAAGGACATCCGCTTTCGACATACCATCTGACGCTAATGATACATTATCACGAACGCTTGCAGTGGCTGATATATTACGGCGTTGTGGCACAATTCGACAAATATCATCCTAAAATGTCATTATTTTAACCAGACATGCTTTAAACAAGCATCCATGGTTTTCATGGGCGTAACCAGGATTTTGGAGAACGGGTTACGTTCTATAAAAATTTCGAAGTGAGGTTACTTGAGTTACAAACTAAAACCTTGTCCACATTCCCCTGTACAAAAATGCTTTAACGGGGGGTTGTCCACTGATACACCTCCTAGCTAAACCCGCGCAGTGTGATTGTGTGTGCCTCCAGGCACGTATTCGATATTCGCAGGCTAACTAAAATCTATTTCCAAATACATCAATATACCCATCGAAGATTTTTAAGGATATTATATTACGTACCACATTTGTTTGGGTAAAGAGCAGATATTTCGACAAGGCTACGCACTCGCGACCGTCAGGTTTCAATTGCATTCCAACCGGACACATACACTTTCGATCAAGTCCAATGCCAAGATAAATACACAAGTGTGAGCATCCACCGTTGTTCATCGAGCATTCATTCTGGTTATCTGAAAACATGTTAAGCGTTACGGCCCAAATAAACTATAGGGGCCTGTCTTCTTAGCAAAATATTATTTGGTTGCGCCACGATATTCAGTACTCACATCATCATACTGTCACTAATCGCTTTCAGTTGGTCGGTAAGCTACAGATAACATCAGTTCTATCAGATAGAAAAAAAACCGAATAAGCGCTTAAACATGGATAAATGATTCGGTTCAAAAATTGTTAAAACACTTACCAAACTTTTTGTCGCGATCGAACACAACGATACCCATTAACTTGGCAACGTCAGACGCAATTACTTCTCTGTTACCTCCATCATATCTATTTGCACGCATAATCTTCAACGAATACCGGTCAGACCAGTAAATCCACTCGTCTATAACAAGTATGCATATCCTTAAATGTGTATATCATCTATTACCAGTTATCGATAGGTCCTCAAAAAACGACCTACGTAATTTTTGTCATATAGCAGAGTAAATTACAATCAATAAACACCGCTGCTGGGTTCAAAGGTTATATAACCCGTCAGTCCAAAAAACCACAAAAGCTTGCGAATGTGCACTCCGTTTGGGTTAAAATCAGTGAAACACCGAATAGCTTTACAGAATTGAAAACCAAATTTTAAAAGATACAGTGTTCAGTTCTGCATCGTATCATTGCATCAATTTCTGGCAAGACCCTTCTACAGTTTAACATCAAAGTTTTTGTTCTGTAAGGGAATATTTTAATGCGCATACATGTGGAAACTACGAAAACTATAATGTGTAGGGTCAACCTATTAAATTGCAAAACAATGAGTCATTACAAATTCCAGTATAGCAAAAAAATTTACAATGGTGTTAGGTATATGACATATCTGAGATTCAGATTAGTCTTTTCAATTATTGTTGCTAAAAGAGACGCTGCCTTAAACTCATATTTAGTACCTTAAGCAATTATTGACGAAACTTATTTGCAAAGCTACGTAGTTAAACTTGTCCTACCTAGACCGCAAAACTGACCGATGGTTTTGCCTACGGTGAGCAAAGCTGTATGTAATGCTCCAAGCAAAAACTACAGTCGTACTCTCAACGCAGTGGGTAGCCAAGGTGCAGTTGGGCTAAAGTTACCAAAGCAGAGTAACCGCATCGCAGCACACGTCTGCAAATATATTAGAGTTGTATCCGGGTCAGAGCATTCCGGTTATTTTCGCCCAAAAATTCCGGGTCTGGGTCCGAGTTTTGTTTCAAAAAATTCCGTGTCCAGGTACGGGTTTTCGTATCAATAAATGCCGGGCCCGAGTTTTCACAACAAATCATTCCGGATCCGGGGACTACAAAAATACTCGGACCAAACTATCCGTAATAAAATTAGCTTAGTGATTTTAACATCCCGCGGCTGCATTCTGAATAGTAACTATATCGTACCTATTTAAATAGATTAAATAATTTATCGGATAGTTGCACAACCAACGCTAACTGTGTCACAGGCTTCATCTTTGAGTAATAAATAACCTACGTAGATATACTTGGGTTACAATTACAAATGTTTAATCAGGAATGGTTCGAATGGTCTGGATGCAGAGACATGACATGACTCATTTTAAGTTAATTCGACATTTTACTTAATGATTTACTTGAAGTAAATTTTTGTGAATGTCATTAGTCGCTTCGCTTTGCTTACGGCCCATTAATACAGATGGAGCCAGAAATTCTTTCCTACCTCTAAAAATATGATTATGTTCAGTTTTTCAGATATAAAAAATACGGGCCCGGGTTTGCTCGAAAAATAAATCCTGGTCCGGGTTTGCATTCTTAAACATTCCGGGTCCGGATCAGGGGATATATTTTAAAATGTTGGAATTCTAAAATATCTATCTGCACAGTGCTGCTACACCAGTTTTCTGTTCAACTTGCCAAACAAGTTTCAGTTGAAGAAAGATTTCAACATCATTGCGTAAACGTTTTTAAATGGCATGCTGACAACGAAGAGCAAAAGCCACAAATTTGCTGCCACAATTAGTCTGTTCTGAAAATGGTACTAATTGTTAAGAAATCTCAGAATCTTGATATAAATTGTTCTTATTTCTAACATATTCCTTTGAAGAAAAAAACCTGAGTCACCACCCGGGGCGGTGACAAAAGATATAAACATACCCAACAAGGCAATGCTAAATATGTGCTGTAATGTGTTAGAATTGCTGAACAAGGTTTGACGGTCCGTTCCATCTGCAGCAGAAGCGTATTCAATCTGTGATCGTCGACCGCCTCCCCAATAAATGCGATTATTTTCATAGTCCAAGCCAAGACCATCAGGCCAAGCTGGTTTCTTAAATTAATAAAAAAACAAAGTATAAGTTTAGCTCATTTCAACAGTCATTTCGCCACAGCAGAACAAATAATAAAATAACTTCAATAATGCTAAACAAACTGCAATAGAAATCTTGTTATACCGAAATAAAAAAGTTCAATAGTGAAATCGAGACTGTGAGAGTGTGATTAATTTGATTGCTTAGTCCGTAGAGAACAAAAAACAACCGTTGTTTGTTATTTGTCAAAAATGTGAGAAATTGTAGGAAGGGCAACAAAACAATAACGCTAACCAAGCGCAAAATCCCATTGGATTTAACCCACTTGGTGGGGCACCTCCAACAGGCAAAACAACTGTCGTAGCAGTAGTACTAGCTAAACATCACTTGTAGGGCGAACTAAAATACTGACACAGAGCATGTATGCCACGAACGTCTTATCACTTCAGTACTTACCTTATGCCCAAACTGCAGATCAATAAAAATAACACGATCACTGCCGTCTAACCGAGACTGTTCAATAACCGCTTGTTTCCAATCAGACCAGTACATTTTTCCACCAATCGGATCAACAGCTATAGAACGAGGTCTCAATAGACGAGTCGCGACTAAAACCCGACGTGCGGTAACTGCCAAAGATTCATGGTGAGAATCAGAAGGCAACCTTGCAACTTCAATCCGCTTCATGGCGCCATCAGTCCAGTACAAATTACGTGCCACCGGGTCAATAGCGATACCAAAACAACTTTCGATTTCAAATGTTACGACGTTTAACAAATCTACAAAAACGCATCAAACTGCAGAATGGCGCTATACTTGTCGTGCAGCGTAGTGCATCGCCGATTGTTATCGCGCAAAATCATACGCGTGGCGACGTACAACGACAGAAGGTAATGTATAGCGACGGACGGCACCGGACGACAGCACAATATTCATAAAAAATATAGCGCCACCGTTATTGGTCACACTCGTAGAGCAAAATATGTTCAACAAATTAGCAATATTCGAAAACTGAAAAAAATTCAATTGGTTTAATTATTAAGACTTGCTAGTTTGTATTACAGATGTCCCGAAGCCAGGCCCTGGCCCCTAACACTCCGCTACGGGGTCATCACGTTATTTTTGGGGCCTAACCGGGCTCAATTTTTATATACTATTCCTAATTGACTAGCATGAAAACAATCTTATCATGCTCATTTCTCGATTCAAAAATATGAAAATCACAATTTGAAATCTCAATATAAGTTCCTAACTTATACAATCTTTAAAACATAACTATGACATTAAAATTGAAATTAAACATAACGGTTGAAACAAATGCATGAAAACAAACTTCTTATTACTTTCAGTCACCTGATGCCCAACACCTCCAGATACCAAATAAAGCTTGAAACCAGGGTGCGACCGGAGATTAATTTACCGTATACCGGAACAGGATACGGATATTGAATTTTTCAATGTCAAAATAATTTATTTGTCAGCTGTATTTTTAGCGTGCTCAAGGTTTTGTCTATCATAAAGTTCATAATTGCGCTGATAAAGCTAAATTGTTTAATGCAAAATGTATTTAACTCTCGCGCCGGTGCAACAACCGTAAACATTCGGTATCCGGTATTCTTATAAAAAACACTGGAATCGGATACGAATATCAATTTTTGCTGGATAACAAATCGGAACCAGATTTCCGGTCGCATTCTGCAGTAACCACTAAAAATATGTTGCATACTAAAACATACCTGAGTTATCCCTTTAATATCAAAATAAACATAAACACGTACCTGATCCATCCAGTTTGACCCTTCGAATCATTTTGAGGCCGTTGTCACTCCAATACACATGTTCTTTCACTGGGTCATAAGCAACTGCAACGGCATTTTCTATCATTGCGCCATGCGGCAGCGGTAAACGCAGATCGGTACGATCGGGTGTATCAAGCGAAATTACTCGTAGCTCACTGCGTTTCGCAAACACTATAAGTTTGCTTGCGTCTAAACATAAAAAATTAATTTGGTGAAGTAATACACAGTTTTGAATAACTTCATAGCGTAACATTTAAATACACCAAACAGTATTATCAATAAATTGGACTATGTGCTAATGCAAGATTCCTAAAGCTACGATTTTTTCAAAACACCGTTACTCTTTTGAGTGATGTCCAGTTCACGAATCAAAAATAAACAAGTTAATGCTGTAGTTACTTAGGTATATTACATAGCTGAAATACAATTGCTCAGCTAGATAAAGATCTCAAATTCTTCTCTTACTTAAACCTATATTCTCAAATACGTATAGCACCTATCACCGGTTAGCGATAGAAAAACAGCGCAATAGAAGCAGTAGATACGAAATCCGAAAGTGTGATGAATTATGAACCTCTGTATTTATTGGTTCGAAAGCTACAGAACCTACACCAGCTGATGATAGCTGTAGGGTGCAACCGGAACAAAAAATTAGTGCATAAATATTACATGACTATAAAAATTCATATATTCACAGCGAAATTTTATTAATCTACCAGGCATTACTTACTTTAGGCCACGGAAGGCAGAATTACCAGCTACGTTTTGATATTTGAATGCCATCTAGTATTAGATTTGAATTACTATCCGGCTCCGGCTCAATCCGGATATTAGATTATCCTTTTCCGGCATTTTTGGTAACCGGTTGCACACTGCTAGTTACTGACTAGCCACTAAAGCGAAATCTACCCACAATTGTTTACTTTCGGCGATTGTCAAGGTTTATATAGTAATTAAATCTTCTAATTGAACAAATGGACTTAAAAAGGCTTCTTAAAGATTAGTAAATTCAAAAAACGACAAAAATTTAATACTACCGAAATTTTTAATTGCAGTAATTAACCGAAACCGGAGGTGAAAAAATGCCGGAACCGGAATTTTGGCGACACCCTGGATAGGTGCTAAACACATGATGAGAATACATGCCCAGACAGCAAGAAAGTTAGCACAAATTATTATCAGAACACAACTTAATAATTGAAAGTACAAAAGCTCAAGCATTCAAACAGGTATAAAAATGTTGTATTTTTACATACGTTGACTGCAATTATGAGTATCAGTGTTGAGAGATATTCCAGTTGGGCAAACGCAACGATAATACGGCGCATTAGGCGAAACTAAACATAAATGACTACATCCACCGTTGTTCGTACCACATGGATTTGGCCTTGTCTCGCCAACTGAAAGGATAAACTTTTAAACTCGTATAATCTGCACCACAGAAGCTAGCTTGAAAGGAAATTTTCATATATATTCTATGTTCATCATGCACAAAAGTGCAATCAGACGTTTGCATTGTAACCTAACTGTATACATAACCAAAGCGCTAAGGGTTCATTTCAATTATTTTTTCAAGCACAACGGCAAGAGAGATTGGAGTTTCCCTGGTCCGACGCATTGGTATACACCGATTTGCGAAACCAATAGCATTCCAACTCGTTGCTATGTGAAAACGACAACTTGTTTGCGGTGCCTATGCTCACGAAAAGTGCGATCATAATCGATTCCAATGCCGATTAATCGGCACATCCCTAGTTAATATGTAAACCAGAAGATTTGGCATTGTGTACGCATCCGGTCTCCCCCCACTTGACCAAATCCTCACCTTTCCCCCACTCGAATAATCCCAGCAGATTTGCAATTATAGCCAGAATGCCTTGGCGGGGTTATGTGTTATTCTCTCCTACTCGACCTACCATCATCTCAAATGTCCAAGTGCGCCAAAAACCTGGGCTGCTCTGGCATTTCAAAGTTAAAGGGGCCGTACTGTCAACTCATCCAACACGGCAAATCCCACTGAATGTATTCAGTTTCCCCATTCGAAAAATCGCCTTGGTTTGAAATTATACATATAACAGCTGCAATATAAATAATAATTTGGGCGATCTCTAAACTAGGCAAACAATGGATTTGCAACACCTTTAAACTATAAAATAGCCAATTTAAGCGAAAATCTGCTTGAATACGGAAACATTACGAACAATCCCAAATTTTTGCCCATGTTTGATATTTTAGAAAACATGCCAGGAAACGCATTTAATAGAAACACCTTTGTGGAAATAAAAGAAAATAATTTAACAACAAAACAAACGACAAACAAGCGACAAACACGCTTGTGAAAAGAAACGAAAATAAAATAACAACAAACCAAACGAAGCGTCATTAAATTAGCGTGATGAAGGATAACTTTTTTAAATGTGCACTTGACATCCGGTTTCGTGGTCAAGCCGGTTATCTTACATTCCGGAACGCTACGGCATTGTCTGATATCCGACTGCCTTAATGTATGCATACACGATTTTTTGTATCTTGAAAAAATCATATTAATGAAGTGCAGTTATACATAGACATCGAAGAATACATACTAAACAGGTGCTGGGAACAATTTGATACTTTTACGTTTTATCCAGGGTGCAACCGGAATTACAATTTACCGGAACCGGAACCGGAATTTGAAAACTTTACCGGAACCGGAACCGGAAAATGAAAAATGCATTTCACCAAAAATTTCATTTTAATCTTATTTTTTGCTCTATTATTTGTGACATAACCTTAGTCGAACATAGGTATTTATTTTATTTGTTGTATTTTAGATTTTCATCATCGACTGAAGTGAAATCCACCATCAATGGCTTATATTCGGAGTACAAGTGGCTTTCAAAAGAGATTCTTAAAAATTAGCAAAGTTAAGAAAACGGCCAAATTATAATACCGGAATTTTTAAATCCGGTAAAAATTTACCGGAACCGGAACCGGAAGGTGAAAAAATGCCGGAACCGGAACCGGAATTCCGGTTGCACCCTGGTTTTATCCTAATATATATGTGCAAATTCGTGTGCACAATTATGCTCCCCCCCTCGCTATTCAGCTAACAAAATGCCAAATACCCACCGTAAAACTCAACTCTCATTATACCTGACCTGTATCAGTAAGCTTTCGTTGTTTTGCAAACACTTTGATACTTTCAAGCTTCGCACGAACATCCCAAATTGTACGATGCATATTTTGTGTTTCACAGTTAAACTTTGTACAGCTTGTAATTGCCACTTCAATTTCGCTCCAATACAAATAATTCTAAAATATTGAAGAATTAAGTATGTACCTATTGACTTACTGCAAAACTCAAAGCAATTGCTGCCCATTTTTAAACCGTTACAGTCGACACTGCTAAGATATTACCTGCACCATTTGAGCCAAAACAAATCACCAAAATTATGCAGCTATTATGAAGTCGACTTTGAGCCAAACTAAACTCAATTCTAAGCTCTAACTAACACATAATACGTATCCTTACCCCATACACTGCCAAGGTGTGCGAAATCCCAATATTTTGCACAACGGTTGTTGGTCGACCATTAGGGTCATCGAGTGCCAACGATTTAATCCCGCGATTATCGCCGTTCAATCCTATTTCCATCCAATACAGCACGTTCGGCGCAATGTCTAATGATATGCTTTGAGGATGAAAAAGACCAGAGTTCACTATTCGGTTTCGTTCAGTGCCATCAGCTGTGCCACGTTCAATGATCGGTGAATCAATCTCTGTGATGCCGTTGATCCAATAAAGATATCTTAACAAACATAAAAAACTGTGCATCCTAAACATGACCACGACCCGCATACGTTATCGCGCGGCGACGGACGAAGCAATATAACATTAAGGTTCTCAAAAAGGTTAGCGCCATACGACTTACAATGATACCGATATCAGCAACAGATAAGTTTACATACGCGCCTGCCTACCTTTTTTCAAAATTTGAAGGATCGACTACAACAGCCTTAAGATTTTAACTGTAACTGCGTTTAGTTCCCAATTCTTTAGTGACGCGTATTAATCGGTAAACGACGAATATTCAAAATATGACAACTATATATACAAAACAATGCTTTCGATTTGGTATAGCTTACCCTCAGGCTGCAACCGGAATTAAAAATACCGGAAATGATATCGTAAGGTAAAAAATACCTGGTGTTCAACCAAAACCAAATCCTGATTGCGTTAAATAACTGTTAACATACAATTAATTTTTAACACAAATTTACTCGACTACGTATTATCTTACGACCTCTTTGCAGCATTCGTCATCAACGATGTTAACATGCAAGATTATAGATATAACTTAACTTTAAAAATATTAAACCGACACTTCAATGAAATTTTGTAAACTTCTTAGATTTCGCTATCATCCTGCTCCTACTAATAAATTCAAAAATAAGACGAAGTTCGACTTTAACTCTTGAAACTCAATATATTAATATTATCAACACCGAGCATACCGGAGAATGTGGATAACAAATGCTGGATTTTTAATGCCGCAATGGGTTCCAGCCGCAACCGGAATTCCAGTCACGCTCTGCTTACCCTCTGATTGGATCAATTATTAACGACTTTGCATCTTCAATATCTTTCCAAAATAAAGTTGTTCGTGTAAATCGGCTACGACCATTATCGTACCTATCGCGATATTTGCTCGTATTGCCATATCGCGACAAATCGGCAACTTGCATAATGTTACGACCGAGCCAATACAGTTTCAAGTTAAGCCAGTCAACTGCTAGACCTTCTTGAACTACTTCAGCATCGGGCATCACCAAAAACCTCTGATAAAAAACAATAAAAACATGTTATTTATGTAGTTAAATTTGCGATTCACAATATTTACAAACATTTCACGGTAGCAGTAAAATCACTACATACAAATGATTACTGAACCATACAACTTACATATACGTTAATAGTCACCCACAATTTACTGTCATTAACTGTTCACACTGCTGCTAATTCAGATTTAAACAATAATGCAAATTAACCTATAACAAACACATGGTTTAGCATTTTCAAAACCCAATGCGAGGTTACCATCTCAGGTCAATAAGCTTACAAATAATAAAGTTATAACAAAACTGTTCGGCGGTTCCTGACATTCTGGCCGGAGGACAAAGGGCGATCCACTTTATCCACTTTTAGACCACCAATTAGAAACCATAAAGGCTTTGCGAATTCGAATTACATGTAATGCAAGATACGTAGTTGATGTAATACACTGCATATATATGTATATCTGGCTTCTCCACAGCTTGAAAATTTCCGCCGGGGGGCGTTTCCTGGGGGCCCCCAGGAGTTTCCTGGGGGGCAGCTGATTTTGCTGGGGGGCAGTTTTCCTGGGGGCCCCCAGATGATCGGGGGTCCTGGGGGGGCAGGCTTAAAATTTTGCAAACCGACTTTTTGGACCATTTTTTTCATTCTAGACCGTGTTTCCAACTCAACGTAAGATTACTCATCGCTCAACATGACAAAAATTTCTCGCAAACGCTAATGACAATAATTTTAACTAATATTACGTATATACTGACAACTTAACCAGAAGTTGAAAGAAACACAATTATATAAAATATAGATAATCTATAATTGAAACTGTGATTAATATATATATTTTATATATTAGTCACAGCTTCAGTTTATATAAAGGCTCAGGCGGGTTGAACTTGTTGCTGCAAGGTACTTTCGAATGCGGTATGCCCTGAAACGGTCTTTATATAATTGTGCTTTTTTCAGTTCACAATTCACATGTTGCCGAATGTTCGCCTCAAAAAACGTCCAGGTCTATGTTTTAACACTGCAAATTTTTGGCTTAGAAAAGTCCTGGGGCCCCCAGCAAAAAAAAATTTGCTGGGGGGTATTTTACTGGGGGGCGGCCGAAAATTCGCCGGGGGGCCTTTCCGGTGGGCGACAAAATTTTCGCCGGGGGGGGGAATGAAAATTTCGAAAAGTGCTGGGCCCCCCCACGCTGTGGAGAAGCCAGTATATATATATACATTGTATATACACTGCATATATGTCAGGGTTCAGGCGGAATTCCTGTTCCGGCCGGAATTCCTGCAAAAATTCAGTTCCTGTTCCTGTTCCTGGATTCAAAGAGGCAGTAACCGGAATTTTCACGGTTTTGTGTCAAATTATTGGAAACTCTGTATGTAAAAATTGTTATTTCGACATGAGTGCTTTTCCAATTATCTCCAGTCGCACCCTGCTTTTTAACGCGTTCTAACTTGACCCCGGTTGGTAATGGTCCCGGCCTCAAATTAAATCCTGGCCTAGGCCCAACTCTAATGCGTAGATATGCCTATATTGATAATTTGTTTAGTACAGCAACGCAATGACAGAGCCGCAAAACTTTTAAGCGTTGAGACTGATAACTCTCCAAGTATTAGCGACCTGCAAAACTAATCACGTTTATTATTCCAGCAAATGTATTTTTCGTAATCAGCAATTAACATTGTTAGATTCTGTTTTGGATTCCGCTTTAACCAAAGTCCGATTCCGAACCGCTAATCTTTGCCCAATCCAAACTTTGGTTGCCACCGTAGATGAAACAAAAAAGTTCGCACAGCAACACACCTCATGACTGTGTAAATAAAGCCCACGAATATTTCCAGCTGGGTCTGCCCAAAACACCACATGCTCGTCGTAAAGATAGTCAACAGCAAGAACGATGTCGTTGTAACTTGCCAAAACATTTCGACGAATACCTTCGGAAGCCAGGCCACTTATAGAAGCTGAATTCATTGTGTGGGTTATAACGAGGCAAACATCTTTTTCAGCAATCGCCAAAAACTGCATGCCAAATGTTGCATCAGTGTCAACAGCGCTACCATTATAGCCATGTGCTGCCGCACTTGGCAAACTTGCAACTAAAAATAAAAAACTGCATATACATTTGTTGTATGCTAGTCGGCAGCATACGGTCGTCATGAAAGTCGAAGATAACAGCAGTTGGAGAAACGGTATACGTGACGCAGTGGCAGGGATACGTGACGCAGTGGCAGAGAGCTTGCTTTGAAATCCTAAGGCTGCCGCTTCAATCCCCGCTCTGTAGGTCGATTTTTCCAGCTACTAAGTTAAAATATCTGACGTTCTAGTTTGTACAACACAAACACAAACAAATGTCGTAACCTAGTTACAACTTACCGCAAACGACTGAAGCACAAACAAATGTCAATGCCGCAACAAGCATCACGACACAACCAGCTAACCATTTATAGCCTACTACACATGTACATGGTCGCCGGCGTGGTACTTAAACGACTGCTCTTACTCTTGCATACTAATATACATACACAGCTGTCAGAAAGAATACAAATATACTAAAACTGCAACACAGCCTAAATAATATTTATAAATTGTTGAGCCTAGCTACGGAATTTTCGTTTCACAGGAGGTCAACAGATGAAGCAATATTTCCTTAGCGCAAATCTCATCTAAAAATTTTCAAAAACGATAAACTTTCTGCCAGATAATCTTTGAATCGAGTGCCAATTATGAGGTGTTTTTCATATCCGTAGAGTGTGACAATTGCTCTCATGAAAATATTGATAGTGGCACCAGTTTTGAGCGAACTGACACGTGAAATCAAGTGCTGCGAGGCACCGAGGTAGTGCCGATTTTGCAATTAAAAAAATATGTCTGAAATATAAGACACGTTTCGTAGATATTCCGGACATATAAACGTTTTAGAAACAAAGATTCGACAGGGATGGAGACTTCATCGAAGAGCATGGAACTCAACACTATTTGCCCTAGAAGTTTGATTGCTTAATATGTACACTGGCATGAATACATACGACGCAACTTGTTTTATACGGAAATTATAATTACAATTCTTGAATACAGAACTTTGAATCTATAAAATTCGAACTTTAAAAACGCCAAAAATAGAACCGAACTGCGAATCAATACTGAACAAGCTTTGAACGCATTGATAGGCTTTTAGCAACATATTAATCTAAAATTATAAACTCCCTAAAAACATTGACCGCTTTTATCATAACGAACTTTTTCCCAATTGAATGTCAAATAAATATAAACATTATATCAATGCATTGCTACAGTTTGTGATGAAACAGTTCAACTTCGTTTCTTCATCAATGTATCTTAGAAAAAGCATATTCGGCAGTAACATATCTTTGAGTCATAGGTCACTCATAGAATATAAAAGGTGATCGAAAACGAGCCTATACGTCACTTTGCTAGGCAACACTATTATGTATGACAAAGACGTGGCCTGTAACTTCAATGACTGCAGGTCATTGAATGCCTCCAATAAAATCATTAAAATAGTATTATAGAGCTTGAAAATGAGAAGTACATCCCTAAGCACAAATAACAAGCTGCCAATCTCTAAAGCAAAACCGATTGCAATGAGTTAATGATGTTGGCATTATACTTTGATATGAGAATATTAATTTGCTTTCAAACGGGATTTTTTACTGTAGTTAATCGTGCAATATACTACGAATTTACCTAGCTAACGCTACTTCTCTTAGTCACTATCCTGAATTTTTGATAGTTTTTATTGGGTTGCTAAGACATAAGTCAAGCCGACCTTTCAGTTATGAAAGTTAGTACCGGTTTCTGGTAACAAAATAAATATCTGACTTAAGATAAAGCTGCAAACTTTACACGCGTCTATGGCTCGTACGCGTTTATGATACACTATTTTTTGTTTTACTAGAACTTAAGAGCGCAACACGAAATGATAAACCCAAGCCCGTTAGTCCCGCTTGTTGTGGGGTCTGGACTGGTCAAACACGGGAATTTTGACTGATCCGAAGGCGGGTATGGTCTAGTTTCTGGTCGATCGTAGAACGGTTTTAACACAATTTTACACATTTCTACTATGCGTTTATGAGACACTATCTATTCATTTTATTAGCAGTTAACAATGTGTAATGCGAAATGATAAGCACAAACCCGTTAGTCCCGTTTGTCAGTCTAGGTAGGAACCGGGACATCCGACCTTTCAACTAAGCAGCTGGAAAAGCGGGCTAGAGCGGGGATCGAACTCACAGCCTACGGATCCTTAAGCGAGCACTCTACCACTGCGCCACTTAGCCCGCCTCTCCAACTACATATTTCGTCGACTATATGTGTCGACCGTATGCTGCCAGCTAGCATACATGCAGTGCACTGCACTATATTGCATGTGCACATAACGGACAAGCATGTCTCACATGCTTACACCGTTTACAACAATTATAGTTTTACCCGATTTTCGGCGATTACAACTTTTGAACGAGGGCCATACGGACTGTGACAAATTCGTGATTTCCGCTAAGCCCTGTATCCTGCATCACACCTCTTGTTTTGTTCTTTACCGATATACGCTTATTGCTCTGATTTAGTAACGCGGCCGGTTAATATTTACTAACCCTCCGCAATACCTTTATAGCACCAATATACAAGTAAGATACGGATATAATACCCAACCTGTAACCTGATTCGGAATCCTTAGAACCGATGTCTGAATCTGTGTAGTCCAGCCACTGGCTCCAATTTACCAAAACTTTCACAATTCTCAGAAAATTCGTGCAATCTTAATCCCTGTTAGAATTACAACCCAGTTTACCAACATTCCACACCGTGCACTCTAACCACCGTCAGAGATACACCAAATTTCCGAGCAATCTAACCCCGTTAGACTTGGCCCAATCCGTTGTAGAATAGTAAACCTAACCCCGTTAGATTTACTAGACTACGTTTCCCTGTTTCCTTTATATCCCAACTTCCCCAATTAACACAACACCAGTATCCGATACTGGGTAACCAAAGCGCCCTGCTCTATCCAAGTAACAACGAGATACCCTGGTTTCCTTCACATCCTATGCCACCGCGACTATTCTTCAACTTAAATTCAATTCCACTAGGGCAAGATGGCCGCGTCAGGGAGGAAGGAAACAAAACAAAAGAAAGGAAAACAGAAAATGAAAATAAATGTAATAAAAGTTATGTGAGGGCGACTAGCCCGAAATGGTATATAGTCAGTTTTGAAGTAAAATTGAAAGAATTGGTTTTCGTTTCGAATAGCTGTAGCAGCAATAATTTGTGTTCTTTTTCAATAGAGTTAAACTTTCTTCCGTTTGTGATTTTCGCCTTGGACTCGGAGTTGAACTCGGAACGATAAACTTGTAAGAATTCCTGAGTGGAGTACCGTAGAAGTGCTACAATCCGAACTGTTATGGGCGGGTTATTTGTATGTAATTTCGAGTCCGTGTTGCTAAAACTGAATACTCTTATAAATAATTAGCATAATTAGGTTTGCACATTATATTCTGTGATAAAAATGACTTCGTCTCGCCGATTACAAAAGGTAAGTGTGCAGGAATAATGCGTCGGATTTAAACATCAAAATTGCATAGGTAAGCTACCCCGTGTTCATATGTACTACGTATAATGATTGCAATGTACGTTGACTGAAATGAGGGCTACGTACCACCACTTTTTCAGGCTGCTGAGTTAAAAGGTCTAATGTCCCGGTGCGGCAGGCTGAATTTCTTCCCGTATCCCCCAGGCCGAATTTTTTTCCGTCCCTACCTCTGTTCAATATTAATTAGTAATTGTGTTTTTTCTCCCCGTTCCTTAATTATTCCCTTGTTTTTGTACCTATAGATTGACATATTGTTGATATACTTAACGTGAAATTGTTATAATCGTCGATTGATGGATGTGATGATTGAGCAATATCTGAAATCTACTAAATATCCAGTGTAATGGTCGAAGTTATCTCCATTGCAGCCAAGATTAATAAACGTACCCAATAGTGAACATGTTCGATCTTGTAAATAGTTTAGTCACGCCTCTGATGACCTCGATAATTCTGATAGGTAATCGTTTAGTAGGTATAAAATTTTATCAGAATGTTGTACGCACTGCTTTAACTCGGATACTGCTCTTGGTTTAATCAGAAGTTTGCCTGAAATTATATATATTTTATGTTTACATTGCAATCCAATCAATGGATTGAATAGATACGGAACAGGCAAGCTATATATCTTGCAATGCAGAGTCGATTAAACAGCTACATTGACTTGCCTTTATTCATGTCGGAGCCAGTAACCGAAGATCGTACGCCTTGCGGCGTTTGTTAATTTTTGTTCTAGACGGAGACAATTTCGAACGTTCCGCCGGATATTTAAGACGAAACCAGTTCATGCTAACGGTGTACTTTGGAGAAAGGCTAACTTATGTGTACAGCCACAATAGACATATTTGCTGCAGCCATGTGCAGAATACGCAGAGAAATCAAGATATATACATATAGAACCTTAAGAAGGTGTTTGTTGAGGTTCGACTTTCATACGCACAGAAATACAGCAGCGGATTGTGAGGTGGCAATACGTACTTGGTGATTGGCGCTGGAGGAAGAATCCATCGGTCACAGGACCTTAGTTCATAAATTATCTATTGCTTATGAACCTGTGTCTTCTTCTTATTCTCCAACCAGTTAGGTGCGTTTTATAACGATTGCCGAATACATATCCTAAAAGATCCAAATTAATCTTTCTGTATACCTACCTATGTATGTATATATTATATATCGTCGTTTTTGCTTCAGGAATTAGCAGAGCTGCAAAACTCTACTATGAAGACATTTCGAAACATTACTCTGCCTAGCGAATCAAACATGCTGACCTGGCAGGGCTTATTAGTGCCGGTAAGTAAAGCATTTTGGATAAAATGATTAAAATATTAAGCCATTATGTTGTTATTGCACTTCGGACTGTTCGTAATTGCGATTTTAGGTAGGATAGATGTTCAAATATACCCGATAAATTAAGTGTTGTGCCGATACTAAGTTGCGGTCGATACGGATTCATATTTTGTTAATTGGTCACTGCCGTTACCAAATTTACTAGGCTATGATACAAGCGAAAATCACTTCTGCCTTGCATCGATTTTTAGGAAAATATTCCGTATAACAAAGGTGCTTTCCGAATTCGAATAGATTTTCCGGCTGAATATCCGTTTAAACCTCCGAATTTGACATTCTTAACTAAAATCTATCATCCAAATGTCGACGAAAAGGGACAAGTTTGTTTGCCAATTATTGCACCGGAAAACTGGAAACCAGCGACAAAGACTGAACAAGGTATCACTGTTAATTGTTTTGGGGTATGCCAGGGTGCAACCGGAATTCCGATTCCGGCATTTCTTCACATTCCGGTTCCATAAATTTTTACTATAATTAATGATTCTGGTATTAAATTTTGGTCGGTGAAAATTACTCTTTTACTAAAAATCACGAAAAAAGTAAAATATATTTCATTATATAATTATTATTATAGTTTATAAACCATGACAGTCATGGAAAATAAACCATTGAGGGTAGATGGGTAGATTTCGCTTCCGTGGATAACGAAAGTCTGAAATACAGCAGATTATGTAATTACGTATCGTCAACTAAGGTTGCGAATGAAAATAAATTTTTCGGAGACATGTATTTTTAACTTTCCGGTTCCGGTTAATTTTTCCAATTCCAGTTCCGGTAAACTATAATTTCAGTTGCACCTTGGCGTACGCATTGCATAAATATCTAAAACGGGTTGTGTCGTATCTAAATATTAATCGTACACTTCATTCAACGTTAATAATTTTTATTGACGCTGAGGAGGATTCTGTTAAACTCATGTATCATGTAAGAAAATCCATAATTTGCACGTGTTGAAAATTTTTATTTTGCTATTCAAAAGTATATAACCGAAAAATAGATTTAGACTATGTTTTGATTTGGGTCTTGTAAATGTATGTAGGTTGTTAATACTAAATTTTGGTCTCGAAAAATTTTCTACTTATTGTATGTTATAGCAAAAATCTATTTCTGTCCCGTCAAAAGTCGGTTTGCGGTGAAACATGTAATATTGTTTTTGTCACGATAATTGCTTTAATCGGTACATTTCTAGCGATCAATAATAGCTATATAATTTTTTTCAGTATTGTGCGCTCTAGTCGGCTTGGTGAATGAACCGGAACCGGATCATCCGCTGCGATCTGATCTCGCCGACGAATACACAAGGGATAAGAAAAAATTTTATAAAAACGCTGAAGATTTCACTAAGAAGCATGCTGAGAAGCGTCCCGACTGAAGTCTGATACGTTTTAATTAGTACGCATACTGACATTGAAAAAATAATTATGATAATGCATGTTGCATTTCGCGGTTGCGTTTAACTCTTTCCTGCCTGATACATCATATTGTGCTCTCAAAATGTTAATTTAACATTAGTCGAGCCTTGGCAGTAAAACGTTTGAACTCGTGCTGACTAAAATTTGTGCATTAAATTTGTACTGTCCGCTTTTATTAACGTAAGAATTTGATGTGTTTTATGCTGGAAAGGGTTAGAATTGGTTGGCACAAGTGCTACGGACTCAACATTTGTGCCGTGTGGTTTTACGCTTTGTGCGATATGTTCGTTTGCGGTTACCGGTGATCAACGTTACCACGTATTTTTATCAATATTATGTTGTCGATGATTTGTGGTCATTTATGTAACAGTAAGTCGTGCATTACTGGTTGTCCGCGAATGACACGTCATACTGGTTGCGATAAACTTGTCGTGTTGGACTTAGTTTGATTTTTACGCAAATTTTGGTTTTGCATAGCGTTCTGGAAAAATGATTTAATGAAAATTATCGATGTTTTCGTGAAGCTTCTGATACATAAATATAGTTTGTAGTTGCGTGTGATAGTCGCATGAATGAACCAATGTGCGTTTTTATTGCTACATTGGCCAATGTTAGTTTAAGGGGCGTAACAGTTATAGATTAAGCGTATTCCTAAGTCCAAGTATAAGCGTTGCAAAATTTTGTTGCTAAGTCTAACCTAAGCAAAAAATGTAATCTAGAATCTATAAACTTACTCTTTTATGGACTTACCACACTGCAAAAAATGGTGAGTCAAATTGACTCTCTCCGAATAGGCTTTTCCTGACTAGACAAACTGAGTCAAACTCGACTCAATTTCACTCTGGCGGAGTCGAATTTTGACTCAGTTTATGTAGTCAGGAAAAGCCTATTTCGGAGAGAGTTAATTTGACTCAGTATTTTTTGCAGTGCAGAAACCGGGACGCCCTTTAAAGTAACACGGGCTGCTACATTGGTAAAATATTCCAAAATGACTTTTGGGATATTTCAGAACAAAGCTATTCAATCTTAAGAATAATAATTGATTGTAATTGTAATTTTATTTGATTTTCGATAGGTGTCATAACCTCTGTTTCACTATAACAATTTCTCAATAAATTTTAGTCACGTTGAGTTTAATTGTTAGATGATGATTTCTATAATACTGAGGACTCGTGTTAACTAAAACAGTTACGTTGAAGGGCGAACCACTTTGTCCCGGAGCTATAGTGGATTAAGTTAAGATTTTTGGCCAATGTAAAAAACCGGGGCGGAACAGGATTATAAGCATATTCCGCTGCCTAATTCTAAGCCTAAGCTAAGAATGAGTTTATTGCTAAGCCTAAACCAAGCAAAAATAGCCTAAAACTTTAACTTTACTGTCCACTAGTCCCACAGAGAACCGTTCCACCCCTGATCTCTACGTCGGACAGATTAAACTATTTTTTGCTACGGCTTACTTAAATATAGGCTTAACCTGACGATGAGGCTAGGCTTATTATTGCTAGACTACTGTTGCCTCTCTCAATGTAACATTGATCGACGTTTTGGTTGTGTTTTCCTGCGGTAATTACATTTTCATAGAATCTTTTTGGGCGGTTCGCATCCGAATGTTATATATAATTACTAACGCTTTTCCGAATGTTAGACGAGAAATTCAGTTATGCAATATGTTCTATTTTTCAACCAAACAGTTGAAGCATGCAAATATCCACGGGGTTTTCCAAAATTGAAAAAATAGCCAAATGTATCGTAATTTTTAACATTTTAGACGAATTTTGTAACTTTCTTTTCATCATATAACAGAAACTGACATATTTTTTGCTGAGTCTGAGGAATAGACCAATACTTACACCTTGGCTTAGGCTTAAGTTTAGGAATATGCTGCTATAGAGTGTTCCGGTACTGTTTTATACATGCGGCCAACTGGGTACCCTCTGTGTACAACAGAGTGCATCTGGCATACGTTACGTTTTGGTTTTACTTCACCCCATTTACGTTTTGTGTGAATGAGTTGTCATCTGCAGTTGGGTTTCATGACCAATGTATAGAACAGTGCCGGAACAATAAGGATGAGCCTTTTCCTAAGCCTAAGCAAAAGAGTTAGTCTAAAGCTTAAACTGGCTTTATTACAGCCAACGCCGGAAAACGATCCGGCCCTGTTCTATACATGTGCCGGTTTCTTTAACAAAAAACGTTGTAGACTCGTATGTAGTATATGATTTTAGCTTACTAAACAATGTACGATGCTGCAGTTGATTTGTTTTTACGCTCAAAGGTTGAATGTTCGAATTCAGACAACTTAACGCTGCGATGGCGGAGGTTAGAAGAACTGCATCACAAGAAACTTTGGCATCAGCTAACGGTGTACTTACTGGTACGATTGATTTATAGTTTATAACAAACTCAGAAGTGAACATATAATTTATTGTTTAGTGCAATTTAATATATTGAAGTACAGTTGAATTTCCAAGTGATATTACCGGCTATTCGGTTTCAAGGCACTAAAAGGTCGGGAATGAAGATTTGGATTCGGTTTTAGAAAAGTTGAATTCTGCTCGACTTGAAATATCCCGTTTGTGCTTTTGAAATTAAAATGGAACAGACAGAATCGCAAGTTTTAAGCACTTGGGATCTTAAGCTCAACCCATGTTTCAATGAATTGGGGTCTAGATATATGACGAACCACATATTTCCATTGTCTGCATAAGGGTCGGCTTGCTAATTCGGTGTCTCAAATGACTACGGCTTTAACTTTATACGGAACGTTCGTTTATCTGTACCTGTGAAGACATTGGTCAACTTAAGGTGCGGAACTGGATTCGGCAAAATCCCACTGGATGCTTTGTACTTAGATTCGGAGCCACTCTGTCCAGTTCAATTGAATAACTGAGAAAATGTTTTAAGCAATATTTGCAGCAATGTACTTTATGTAGTGTTGTCAGCGACTACTTACGTTAGTATTTTTAGAATAGAGAAATGTGGTGGGTGACGTTCAAAAGTGTTACATGTTTATGTCGTTCCTTGAATCGGTACCTATTGGTCGAAGTTAGCACCAATCAAATTTCAAGGATAATTCGGCAGCCACTAATTTGGAGTCGGCATCCCATGTCTGAAATCTCTATTAAGACATACTTGTCGAAAATTTCAGACAATATTTTTTTAATATAAGACTATATTTTGTGTGTAGTTTTAGCTGTAATTCGGGCAGTCCGAAACAAAGCGTTCTGTCAACTGTAGCAGTACAGAGTTTGCTAGAGACCAGTGTAGCACCGAACCCACTATTTCCCAGGTTCCAAGCTTATTGCGAATTTGCCGAGTACCAATTGCGAATTTGCCGAGTACCAGCATTGACTTTAAAACCTTCGTTATAGATAGCAGCCAGAGTACTACCGGAAATCCGGAAGCGGTTTAATATACGGCAAAAAAACTCGTGTCCTGTATCGTTATCCGGTATAAAATACTTCGATGGTGGTGTCCTATTTCATAAAATTGGTTTTTACAAGTTTGCGTCTTTAACATCATCACAGTTGCATTTCTGAGCAAGCCACGAAGTTCAAGTTTTGATGCGCTGAAATAAAAATTTGCGCGACTCAAATTACTTCAAACAATGCATACATTTCTATGCATTATCCGGTAAATATCATCTTTTTCCGGTATTCGGTATATTAATATCCGATCGTATCCTGATTGTAGCTCTGTAGTAATTTAAAACTAGCCGTTGACAAACTCACTTAGCAAGCCTAATTTTGTCCAAACAATAGCAACATGTAAATTTTCAAATATCGAATACTCGAATGCATCGAAATAAGGATTGAGATTCAGAACCGTAAATGCTAAATCGTTTTCGAAAAATATGGTTCAATCACTTCAAACTGGAATTTCAAACCTAAAAATAGGTGTTGTCGAATCTTTTTGGATTCAATTGTTCAAAAACGCATCTGATTCCGAACCTTCATTTTTGCCGAATCGGAAACAAATTTGAACTTTTGTTGCCACACCCAGCAAAAGACGTCATCCTTTAAAACAAACATTTCCAGTTCTGTGAATAATTTTATTCGTCTGTAGTCTTAAATGACATTAACGGATAAATATTGTACCAGGAAACGATGATATTCAAATTATATTCCTTAACGATGACATACAGATTACTTTTGCTTGCTGTAATCAAGGCCCATATTCTCAAATGCGTATAGCACCTATCATCAGTTAGCGATAGGTTTTCAAACTGACAAACGTATGCAGTTGCAGATCTCAAAATTGGTGCCGAAGTAGGGCAAATTATGCGCAAGCAATGTGCTGAATTTCGAACCTCGGGACGCACTGGTTTTCAAGTTATAGGACCTGTCACTAACTGGGTGATAGGGGCTACACACATTTGAGAATATAGCTTGAAGTGATCTCCATGTAAATACATTAATCGTTTGTTTCCCACTGAAATAAACCCTAAGACTACAAATGCAACAAAAACGTATTCGTTAATGTTTTGTACGTTTATGTTATCAGGAATGTCTGACGGACTCGGAATTTGTTGCCGATACGGATCCGCAAACGTTGTATCGCAATTTTGTATCGGAATTTGAGCATCGAATTAATCCTGTTTCACTGATACGAGTTGTGATGCCTTTGGCACAACTGATCAAAGACCCACGTGATGCTGTTGCGTACATTGAAAACGTTGTACACACTGTCAAGGTAAGATCAATCAACTCAGTTGCCTTTATGGTGTGAAGCAGGGTAATCCGGATGTCTGGCTTCGGCAGAAAGTCGACCGCGCCGCCTGCGATAGAATTTTTGTTTTGTCTGAAGTTCCTGCAATTTCGGTAGCAAAATTTTGCATATTTTTAAATAAGTTGCGGTATTCAACGTGTTTATTGCTAACTTTAGACCAATCATTTTGAATATTTTAATTGCCGAATGTCCCTACAATGAAACTTGAAACATAATTTTTACCAACGCTTAATAGATGATTGTTAAAATTTGCCAATTCAACATTATTATTATTATTATTATTATTATTATTATTATTATTATTATTATTATTATTATTACCAAATTTTTTTGTCCGGTTACTTCCATGTCCGATTGCACTGTGATGTGCAGCAGTGTGAAACATGTATTTCATACTCGGTCAACAATTCAAGTTTGTCGATTATGCTAAGGCTTGGCCGTGATACTCGGAAGTATAAGACCATCTTTAACGCTCGCGTGCAAATGAAGTTGTCCACCAGTGAAGTATAGAAATTTTCATTGGTTTATAATTGTTACTAATGTCTGAAACAAACTATTCGCAGCTTGGTAGTATAATAGTTCGTCGTAGCGCAGTAATAATGATGTCCCCCCCAAACTTGCAGAAACAGTGTGTTTGCTTCTTACAATGTCGTTTTAACATTATATATACTTGTTTACTGGCTTACCTTGCGCCTGTAACAAATCCCAGCACCGTACGCTTAGGCTAAGGTATAGTCTTTGTCTAAGCGTAAAATGTGTAAAATTAAGGTTTGGGAAAATAAGCGGTAATGTGGGTGAAGCTTTTGCCTTCTATCAATGTAACACTTGTGTGTGAAAGATGGCGGAAATGCATGGCATATTATTTATAAATTCTAAATGTTCAGTATGCAATCTGAATTTAAGTTTTCGCATACTAATATAGGATAATAACGAAGCTGATGTGTTAGCAAACGCAGCGATAATTGAAGCGTATTTGCGAGTGACCAACAAGGACGGTAAATGCACTGAAATGGCAAAAATTCGGGAATTAGTTGAAAGTACGCAAAGCAAACTTGATGATCTTCCTGGTGTCACTAGTGTTCACGGCGATTTTTATCGGTAGGCAGCATATTTTTTAATATTAATTAATTTATGTGATAAATTTTTGAACGAAATTGAGGAACAAAACACTCTGTTTTTAAAGAAAAGTGTCACCATGGACGCACAATTAATGCTGTGCCACCTTATGCGTCTTTTTCAGTGAGCATATTGTATTGAACCCCCAATTCGGATTTTTGTACAGGCGGTTTTGATATGGTTTCAGTTTGCAACACATGAAATTCCGCTTCGAAATTTTTATAGAACTTAACCCACCCCTTTCAAAATCCTGGTTACTGTCCATGCATGGCTCTGACCAATTAAACGATACTATTAACATTATACGCTTTATAGGGTTTCTGCAACGTACCTGCGTGAAAGCGGCAATTTCTCTGGCTACTACAAAGAAGCGCTCCGATATTTGGGTTGCATCGATTTAAGCACACTTTCGAACGAAGAAAAACATCACCATGCGTTATGTCTAGCGCTGGCAGCTTTGTTAGGCGAAGACGTGTATAATTTTGGTGAATTGGTATGTTCATTTTCGGTTATTAATTTTTGAATTTGTTTACGTTGTGTTGGAAAAAGTTTTTGTTATTTCTACATCCGTTGCGGGAACGTAACTGAGTAATAATCGCAGCGAGACGTTTTCATTTAGAGTAGTAGAAAAATGGTCCTTGTGGCCCAAAAATCTCTTGGTTTGCGGCGTGCTGACTGAGGTACCAGTTGTTGCCGTGCTATTAACTGAGCTCCCAGTTCTCATTAAGATCTGTATAATTCGCATTAAGCAAACTGCGAACTACGTCAAGTGTTTACTTGGACTTCAGTTGCCATTTCACGAACTGGGTGAATTTACTTAATTTTACACCAAAACACCCCCATTTTTAATACTTTTAAGCAACTGAGAAACAATTAGCATTGAGCAGTTTGCAAACATATGTACGCATCAGAAATTTAAAAAAATTGGTCTGGCACGTAAGGTTAAAAAATTTCCATAACGAACTTTCTTACTATTAATAACATGCTTTAAAATTTAGTAATAGATTTTGTAAACTACGTGAAGTGTTTCCGACGAAGCTAAGCGGTTAATTAATCGCTACGTACATCGCAGCTAACTGAGAAACTATAATACTGTGATTTTCTTCTCATTTAGCTGGTTCATCCTGTACTGGAAACCCTTAAAGGCGGTGAATATCAATGGTTAATCGACGTACTGCATGCGTTTAATGCTGGCGATTTGTCACGCTTTACTGCACTACGGAAGCATTGGATAACGCAATCAGATTTGGAAAAAAATGAAACCCACTTGAATAGAAAAATTCGTTTGTTATGTTTGATGGAAATGGCGTATATTCGGCCAGCAAACAAGTTTGTTGACCGTTAAGAACCATTTGTTGAGACAATATGTAGTTTAGTACTTTAGCAACAACAACAGGCCCTAACCACGTGGGTTTCAAGGTGATTCAGACCCTCTAGAAAGATTTTACCCCCTCCCTTGAAAAGTTTCAACCTCGCTGGTTAGTAATAAAATACCTTTGTGTGCCACTCCTGAAAACATTTAGTGTGTCCCCTAGCAAAGGTTCGCTGGCTGTTGGCCCGTTCGGCAACTGCTATTTTTACTGTTTAACTAATGGTTGCTTTTCGAAAAATACATTAGTGGCGTATTTTCTAAATAGTTTAAACGTCTGCGTGCTGATGTCATATATTTTTGCAGCAATTTTTGAGCGAAGCGAAACTCCGAGCGAAGCTCGGAGTTTCGCGAAGCGTTTTATGTTTTGTACTTGGGGGTCGAAAGGTGGATGTCCGTCCGTCCGTCTGTCCGTCCGAAATGAATCTCAGGAACAGCTGAACCGATTTTTATAAACTTTTTTTGTTTGAAAGCCAATTATCCTGGAGTGTTAACCTCGCATTGGGGTTTTAAAATTTTAAGCCGTTTATTAGCTACAGGCTAATTTGCATAATTAATTAAGCCTAATTTAGGACTTTCCACAATATTTCACTATTTATTATAGTTAGAAGCAATCTAATTTTAGCATTAAAGGGTTTTTGGGTGCGAGGAATCTGCGTAGACTGTTTACAAATCTCCAAAACCGATAATTCAGTAGTTAGCTAATAGATAATTTGCATATTAGCATAGTTTATAAGCCTAAATTAGGACTTTTTACAATATTTAACTAATTATTAAGGTTAAAAGCAATATAATTTCAGCACTAAAGGGTTTTTTGGTGCGCGGAATTTGAATAAATAGTCTACAAACATCCAAAACCGATAATTTAATAGTTAGTAGTTAGCTAATAACTAATTTGCATATTAGCTTAATTGACAAGACAAAACTATGACTTTTTTAAATTATTTCATTAATTTTTAGGGTTCACTGAAGGTTTTTGGATGCGAGGAATCTGAATAAATTGTTTACAAACCTCCAAAACCGATAATTGAATAGTTAGCTAATAGTTAATTTGCCAAATTAGCTTAATTAACAAGACAAAATTAGGATTTTTTTTAATTATTCCAAAAATTATTAGACTGGCTGAAGGGTTTTTGGGTGCGAGGAATCTGAGGAAATTGCTTACAAACCTCCAAAACCGATAAATGAATAGTTAGCTAACAACTAATTTGCATATTACCTTAATATCTTTGAATACCATGCGATTTTGTAAAGAATAGAAGCATGAACTTGCCAAATTGTCTGTAATTTACAGCTGATGCTGAGGGTATTTTGCTTAGTAATGTTTTGATTTCGCAATGAGAATTTGCATTATGATTTGTTGTATTATTTTCAGCCGTCATATGAAATTTGCCGAAATTGCAGCAATGTCGAAAACGCCTCATGATGAGGTGGAATATTTAGTTATGCGAGCACTATCTCTTGGCTTGGTACGTGGAAGCATTGATCAGGTAAATATTATATCGCTTGATTGTAGTTTGCTATTTCTTCTTGGCGTGTTGTATCTTGTGTTTTTATAAGTATACTCGACGTAATTGGTCTGTTTAAGCGCATACCCATTTTAGCTAGAGTTGGTTACTTAATTTGGTAGGACATATTTTTAGATCAGGCCTATGTAGCTGAGGCGTGATGAGTTAGGCTTTTCCTTTTGGATGTGTTGCATACGAATGTATTCCGCATAAAATGTTTATTCGAAGCAAGGAAATTGGTTTCAACGTTTGTTTCAGGTTGATGAAAGTGTAACTTTGACGTGGGTTCAACCACGCGTTCTTGATAAAAATCAAGTGAAAGCAATGGCTGTTCGTGTTAAAGATTGGTGCCGAGATGTTGAAGGCATGCAACGATTAACTGAAGCGGAGGCAGAAGAGATACTGTCACATTGATATACGTAATATCAAGAGAAAGCCATACAAGAGTGTGCAACTGAGAACATTCTATAAGAAAAAGAACGTAAGAATGTACCAAAACGAGTCTTGTGTTTTTGGCATTTCCCTCCAATTTTGGAGGAGTCAAAATTTTCAGTAAGCAATACAAATATGCTCAGTACAGAAGCAATTTTGTGTGCATAAATCAAAAATTGAACTTTAATTGTCAGGTGTTGAGCCAAAACGCAACGAATGCTTTAACATTTTGCACAGTGCACAATATAATTCTTTGGGCCCATTTATAGAACAGGGCCGAAACGTTTTCCTGCGCGATTGTAATTGAGTAAGCTCGAACTTTAGATTATTTCTTTGCTTTAGGCTAAGGCTTAAGAATATGCTTTTCTGCTGTTCCAGACCTGGTCTGAGACATTTTAAGATCCTGTTCTTTACATTGGCCGAGCTTTGTATCATTATGCGGTCGTGACTGAATACTCAAACATTAGGTATCTGAGCCCGTATTCTCAAATGTGTGTAGCTCCTATTACCAGTTGATGATAGGTACTGTAACTTTGGAACCAGTGCATGAGGAGGTTCGAATTCAGCACATTGTTCGCGTTTGACTTGCCCTACTCTCTACCAATTGTGGGATCTGTTGTTGCAGATGTTCCTTAGTTTGAAAACCTATCGCTGACTGATGACTGGTGCTATACGCATTTGAGAATATGGGTGTCAGTTTTAACAGGGTAGGTACGCACAAAATTTTATTAAGTGCTCAGTAAATCGCGATTGCGTACACTTTGTTTACGTTCGCTGTGTTGCAGTCGCATGACCATATTGTTAAATACGCTGATTTGTTAACAGTAAACGCACGTTTTCAATTTATACAACGAGCGGATCAATCACGGAACCTCTTTCATGACCATATCGAAATTTTTCCACAATAGAGATATAGGAGTAGTATACACCCCCCCTTGGGACAGTCGTAAGAGGCTGTCCCTAGGGGGGGTTTTCTTGATGATTTCCAGTTGTACTTTTAGTAGTAAAAACACCCACACCCTGACAGAGTATGTTATTATGAGTAACTTTTACATTGTTGTTGCAAGCTAGCCTTTTAATTATTCAAACTTACAACAAAAATAGCTGCTCCGGACCTCGATTAGGGTTCTTACACCCACACTACACAATCCCATTCGTCAAACGTTTGAATCCCATTCGTCACTTCTTTTGGTAAAATGTTGCTGATCCACTGTTACCATTCGCCAGCGTTTTTTGGTAATTGTGGGATGGGGAAGCATGTGTACCAACCTAAGCTGTCCTATACTTTGTTAACCTCACCTACGCCTTGGCTACGCAATCCTATCCTTAGCTTACTTTTCTCAAATTATAATGCTTAGCGTATTGGCGCCCTCCCCCATCCCACATGCACCTGAACAGTTTTGTTAACATCCAGTTTACAACTTCTCTGCATTGTTTGCAGATAGGTGCCCACACCATTCTGCATGCACCTTTATTTTTCATCATTTTTTCATAAAGAGACATGGTCCACCGATAACCTAACTAACTATCTTAGAAGTTATGTTGCGCAATTGATATATGGTCAATTAAAAAGTGTGT
The DNA here is from genome assembly GCA_030248215.1 of Enoplolaimus lenunculus. Taxonomy (NCBI): domain Eukaryota; kingdom Metazoa; phylum Nematoda; class Enoplea; order Enoplida; family Thoracostomopsidae; genus Enoplolaimus; species Enoplolaimus lenunculus. The sequence continues at coordinate 7,915 of JASANG010000031.1, read as the reverse complement.
GGAATACACCTTTCAGTGTTATTCTACAAATTGTAATTGACCATGCAACAGCTGTGTAACTTTACTCCTAATATAGATCGTTAGGCTAATGATGGACCATATCACTTTTTTAATTTATCGGTAATGCTCAACACATCGCAAGTTTTCCTAATTAACTTTATGTTTACATCTGCATATCTTGCAGAGAGGTGCCCACCCCCATCCCACATGCACCTTTATTTTCAACATTTTTCCATAAAGAGACAAATCATTTTTTAATTTATCGGTAAATGCTCAACACATCGCAATTTTTCTTAATTAATTTTATGTTTACATCTGCATATCTTGCAGAGAGGTGCCCACCCCCATCCCACATTGCACCTAAATTTTCGCATTATCTTATATCCTTCAGAAATCAAAATATCAACAGTGACTTATGTTGTTTTACTCTCAAACTTTAATTCTAGCGAAATGCTCCCATTACCGTACTGTACAGGTTTACCGGAGGAGTCCAAAAGTTCAAGACGCAGTTTGTTCGAGTAAAGCAGTTTGCAGTCTAAAAATTTGATAATTCTAGGCTCATAAAAAAGTATAGGTTCAGAAAGTCCTATATTGGGAACTAAAATTAGTAATTTTTTAGAGTTGTCATCTATAATTTGATCTGCAATGAAGTCAGCTAGCAAAAAGAAAAATTTGTTATAGTACCATAAATCAACAGTTTTTTCACCTTCAATTAGTCCATCAATAATATATTTTGCCAGACCAAGTACTCTCTGCAATTTCAATGATATATATTCAATTTTTCTTCCTCCTGTACAGTTTACGGTAATTTTTTTAGTCAAATTATTATAACTGAAATTTATATTTTTTGCATCAACTGATGGAATTTTGGATTGAATATGACTAATGAAGCACTGATTATCATAACAAATCAGTGGATCAAGAGTCACTGTATGAGATATTTTGTCTTCTGGAGAATAATAAGTGAAAGAAAAATCAGATTTTGTTATATTATAAATAGGACGAGGGATAATAATTTTACTTAGACCACATTTATAAGGTTTCAATCCAAAGTCCAAGAAGGTCGATAGATAACATTCAATTATATGACTCTGAATTTCCGATTCGAGAAATACATAGGTAGTCATTTTTTAGCATTCAATGATGCTTTTATTGTCTACACTGAATTTATATAATAATACCCATAAAAATAAAAAACACAGCAAACCACACATTTATCTGAAATATACCTATGTTCTAGAATGTTTAGCAGTAAAATGATGAGTCTGGAAATGCAGCTAAATTTTCCCACTTCTTCTGTGTTAATTTTGATAGCCTTAGCTGTGGGAGTTCGTTAGTTTGAAAACGTATCACTAACTATCAAGATTCCAATAGGATCTACTTTTCACAGCATGCAGTATTAGCAACAGGCATTGAAATTTAACAAATTCCAATGGAATTTTGCTAACTATTCAAAAGCGCTACAAGCAGTTGAAAATATAGAATTCACATTTGTTTTATCGTATGAAATATATGATTGCAGTGTTTGAGGTAGTTATTTAAATGAAATAATTAAAGAGGTAGTTTTGAGTTAATGCCGTGATTCCTTCACGTCTAATTACATTCCGTGTCCAATAATCCAATTGTGAACCCCAGTGTAGTTTCCTACCAATTCACATCGGTATTTTGTGCAGAATTCCTTTTGTGTTTGATTCATATATGCATGATATTGACATGGTTCCGCGCGAATAAGTTGTTCCATAAATTTGAACGACGGAAACCCTGTTTTGCCAATTTCTTCGACATTATAGCTTTTGTTGGCCCGTACTACTGCATGTTTGATGTACTGTGCTTGAATCTCTCCCTTTGTGTAAATTGTATTACCATTAAAAATATGATTGAAAGTCCACAGCAACGCCTCATCAACATTTTCAAACCCGTTGCTCTCAAAGTTTTCAGTACCGTTCATTTGCATTGATGAACTATAATTAAAAATTGATGTTTTTAAGAATTTAATTATACACAACCGCCGAAGGCAGTCGTTCAAAATTTCAATATTACTGCTAAGTGAAGACAAGATTTTAAGCTAAAATAATTTTGACAGGACCCACCGTTGCCTTTTCATTTTAGCGAAAAAAAACTGCATAAATTTAGTTCTTATAGGACACACTAACTTGAAACTTTTTTTCTGTCGTTGTGTTAACTCATTGACATTAACTCCATGAGGAAACGTAAAGTGGTGCTTAATTGTTGTTCCGATAATTCGCACAGTCATTTCAGTTGTTACGAATGTGTCATAACCAATATTAACAGTGTTCAAGAAGATTGTAGCCATTGTAATGCAGTGATTATAGTATTAGTTATAAAATTAAACTGTAAGCAAAGAAAAAAAGTTGTATAGACCAGACTTAAGTCTGACTCCCACCTAATGAAATTCAAAAACTCGAGAAGTAGCTTATAGAGCATAAACTTTGAAAACCATCTCAAGCAAAGCTGTATGCTGTAACTTAAAAATTTTCCTACAAGCTCGTTGTCCGAGTTTCATGATGGTATTAAAAACGAATAATTACGAGAAATGCTGCAGTACCTAGTAAGTTAGTTTTGCTATCGGGTACCAGGCAGTACCTAGCACTGGTGTCATCACAACTTTACGCAACGTGACAAAACCACGTGATCAAAATTCCAGAAAAACAAAACATTTGCTTGATGCAGCACCTAGCACTGGTTTCATCACAACTTTACGCAACGTGGCAAAGCCACGTGTACAACATTACACCAAAACAAAACAATTGCGTGATTAAAATTCGAGGAACTATTACGTTTCTTCCGTTAGTTACATCACTGCATCAAAGAGGTAAATTAATATTAGCAGCTACCTGCTTTATCAGAAAGTAGTATAAAAATTCCACGAAGAATTTGAGCTTGTTCACAAAAATAAATAAAAGCTAAAAATTTTTACTAGATACACAGTTTAAAACGAGAAATCTAGGATTTTGTATCTGGAAACAGCTACTTATACCAGGCACAACAATGTAAATTTACCTACGTTAGGATCGTCCTACACACTATTTTTGGTAAAATCGTCGAATTGTTATTTAATTTTCTCACCTATCTGTAGTATAAAAGTCAAAAATTTTAGACAGCATCAAATTCAGTTTTGCTTGAAATTTTTGGTGTTTGGTTTAGAGTGTTTGATTTCCGATTATTTATCAGCTCTCGAGTCTGTACAAGACATACTTCTACAATTCTTGCAGTAAGTTAACACAAAAGCTTTAAGTTGTTGCAAATTTATTGATACTAATATGACACATTTAAATTGTTTAATTTTACGTGCGCGTTTCTAAAACTCAAAGGAGGGACATCAGACCTATTGGCTTAGATGATAGGCTAGTTTACACAAACACCAGTAGGTAGCGTTCAAATGTTATCAGATCATAACCGAAATTGTCAGTTCGATCGACATCCTACTGCTTAGTGTTACATACTTTATCATTTTACCCACCCTCTAACCCACATGCCCTGAGGAGTTAAAAGACGACAACACTGGTCTCTCAAAACCTTCCCACTATGTCACAAGTCCTAATTACTCTCCAACTAAGATATTGAGTGAAACGAAAAACCTGCTGGTTTCACCTAAGACCCACCCACTGCCCCACATGCCGTGACTCGCTATGAAAGTTCGCAACTGTTTATGAGTTAGTTGAAAGTAAAAGATCAGTGAAACCAAGACATGCTTTTCATTTCACTTTTTGAAAAAAATTAACTAGCGATTACAGCGGTAATTGTACAAAGCAAATTAACTAGTGATTACAGCGGTAATTGTACAAAGCTGATACTAATATGACACATTTAAATTTAATTTTACGTGCGTCTTTCTAAAACTCAAAGGAGGGACATCAGCCCTATTGGCTTACATGATAGGCTAGTTTACACAAACACCAGTGGGTAGCGTTCAAATGTTATTAGATCATAACCGAAATTGTCAGTTCGATCGACACCCTACTGCTTAGTGTTACATTATCATTTTACCCACCCTCTAACCCACATGCCCTGAGGAGTCAAAAGACGACAACATTGCTCTCTCAAAAACTTCCCACTATGTCACAAGTCCTAATTACTCTCCAACTAAGATATTGAGTGAAACGAAAAACCTGCTGGTTTCACCTAAGACCCGCCCACTGCCCCACATGCCCTGACTCGCTATGAAAGTTCACAACTGTTTATGAGTTAGTTGAAAGTAAAAGATCAGTGAAACCAAGACAAGTTCTTCATTTCACTTTTTGAAAAAATTAACTAGCGATTACAGAGGTAATTGTACAAAGCTCAAATATAAGATTCAATGTCCGTCACAACACTCATTTTGAAATTTTTAAAAAATCAGGCCACAATTTTGACAACGAGTTTGAACTAATTCTTCAGCTAAATCATTAAACACGTCGCGAGGAATCACACAATAATAACCACAGTTCGGACAAATTTCATGTCCGTGAAACGCTGCATCATGTGCTGCCTCAGTCTGTGAAGCTATATCTGAACAAATTCTTTGTTTCGGAACCGTTTCTAACTCTGCCCTAAAAATGAAAGAGGGCCTCACTTAGGTTGAGCAAACTAAGATACACAACACATAATAGTACTTCCTTTAGAATTGTTTATGTTCGCAGAAATCTAACTAAGCATTTTACTATCATAACCACTACTTTATATACAGATAGGAGCTCACACCTCTCACATGCACCTGAATGTTTTTATTATGGTAAGCTAAATAAATTTTGTTGCTAATTTTATCTTTCTTTCAGGGTGCAAAGCGGAACTGGATTATGCTAAAGTAGTAATCGGAACAGCAAACTTATACAGCAATTGTAATCAGAATTGGAATTCCAAGTGCACTTTAATTTCCTCATTGTTCTCAACAACTACCTAATCCCTCCACTTCCTGATATACTAACATTTCTATATCAGCTCTTTGTGCCTCATCTCCTGGTGACACCTCATTGTGATTCAAGTTTCTTCGACTAATATGGCGACGAATCAGGAACCTGAAGAAGCGTGTTATTACATCACAGGTGTGTCAGGATGCGTTTATCAGCTGGATTCGTTTCCTATTACATTCAAAGGAAACAATGGAACCATGCTCCTTGCAAAAAATATGACTTTCAACTTAAAAGTGCTTGTGAAACGAATTGTCATTATGGAGAAAAAGTCATTCGAGCTCCTTATGCTGGAACGTGTTGCAAATGTAAGTTTAAGTTCAAGTTTCAATGCTAACTGACCAAGTATTAAAATATTGAATGCTTACGATAATGCAAAAAATGCAATTGCTCCAGCGATAAATGCACTTGACATCCCACCAGACAAGGCAGCCCTAAAACAGCTATCTTCACGAGTGAGTTAATTAAAACGTTAAACAAGTTTACAGTAAAACCACAACACTAAAATCTAGCGTTAGTTCGCCTCCAGAAACTCTAGTATGCAAAACAAAAGCCAGAAAATTCAGACACAAACCAAAGGAATTCACTCACAAATAAAAACACACACACTATCTGTCTAAGTAAAATAACTCTACGTTAAGGCTATTCATAATGTCCTATACATCTTTATTATGTACTTACACATTCAAATTGGAACACTCAGCGTGAGGTACAACTGTACCATCAGGTGATACCGTCGTTGAAACGGTGCTAGTTGACCTAAACAACAAAACTAGTTTGAAACTTATATACTTTCGAGATAACGACTACACGAAACTATACTAATGCATACAAGAAGCTCAAATAAAAATTGTTAAAGCATAAATGAAGCAAGGCAACCCAAAACTGAATAAATGCTCACATTTTAAACGTATTTGGAAGTACACGACCGGTAACAATCAATCTCGGCATTGGTGAATAAAAGACTTCATCTCGAAGTACACGACCGGTAACTTTCAGTATTGGTAACGGTGAAAAAAAGGCTTGCTCTCGAAGTCGTGCAACTGAACGACTAGTAACACTCGTAACAAAATTTTTCGCAGTTCGTCTAACTGTGTGAACATATCGAAATTTGGAAGGGAAATTTTTGACGGCAATCAGAGACGCATCAATTAAACGTGAAGTTGTCTCAGCTGTCTCATAAGACTTAGCTGTTGGATAAGTTTTTCCGCTAACATAGCCAGCTGTGGTAGTATAAAGGTGTTGGGGTTTGGAAAAAAAGTTTTCGACGGTACTCAGCGTCCCATCAATAAACGGTAAAGTTGTCTTAGCTGTCGTATCAGACAGAGTTGTTGGATAAGTTTTTTCTGCTCTTTTCTCAGTAACAAAAGTAGATGTGGTCGTAGACCAGCTGAAAAAATGCAAATCGGTGTGTTGCAAACTAAGGTAAGTTTTAACGTGCACACTGGAAAACTAACAAAATTAAACTGACACCACAAGTATTCATGACAGCACACAAAAACAACACATGCAGTCGATAAAAAAGAAAATACTAACTGAACACTTTAGGAGCGATCTTTCAATATCCGGATCCTGATCCGATTCCGATAGGATATTCTGTTGCTCTACCTTGATATTGTGTATTAAACTCAAGTACACTATCATTTTCATACCTGGAACTGTTACAATTATAACAGTCCAATCCAGATAATTCGAAACAGCATAATCGTTTGAGACAACAATAATTATCATCGCTTGCTACAATTGCTTTCAAATTAGGCATCAATTTTTTAAAATCTTCACATTCAAACGCGCACAAATTAGCGTTAGGTGGACCCGACAACTTCAAAACTTCAGCATTGTAGCATCTTGCAAGATCATATTTCGTAAACCGCGGATGACAAAAGCACTTTGGTGCTTGATAGCGACACTCGGCTGATGCCTGGAAATGTTTCAGGTACCTAATGTTGTTCAACTCGAAGATTACGCTATGACAGCACATAATGACACAACTATCGTGTATATGTTTTTCAAGTGGTATCCTAATGCTTACGACTTAGAATTGCACTGTTCACAGTATGGTCCACTAAATTATACCGACGCTAAACTTGTGTTCTATCAGCTTTACAACTGTGTGAAACGACTCGGGCAAATGGGCGTAATTCATCGAGATCTTACAGCAGCCAATATAGTCTACCGAGCTGAAGAACGTTATCCTATGCTTATTGATCTGGGTGGTGCAACTCCTGCAAAACAGGGCGAATACGTCGTTGTCGGTCCTGGACCACCTATATACACTATGCCGGAAGTTCGAGGCAAAAATTACCGGGCAGTCTGCTCGTCGTCAGTATTAAATACCTATCAACTAGGTGTACTGATGCACTTCCTGATGTGTGGTTCCTATTCCAAGAATATATACTACAATAATATTCCTAGTATCTTGAAAGACTTCATTGAACGATGCACTATGAGCAATCCTCGAAGAAGAATCAGATTTTCAAATATAGAAAAGCATTTGTTTTTTTTGGAGGCAGAAAACACATATTTGTCTTATTATAAATTTAAGAGTTCAAAGTACTGACCTGTTTAGCTTTAAAATGTCAGCAATAAGGACTATTTGAATGCTTATAATGTCCTAACTGTACTGAATGTATCTTGTGTTCTAATGTATTAAACTTTAAAAATAAAAATTTTAGGTGATGTATTAAACTTACATAATGAACCAGTAATAATATGAACAATAGCCGAGTAATAAACTTTGGTGACGACTTTTTGGAATATGGGCATGATTTTCTCAACACCGATAATGCTGAAAATAACACAAATACTTTTGGTGATTTCTTTCAACTGCTACCGAATTCTTGCATTAATGACGACCAATCAGAAAATGGTCGCAAATATGAAGATCAAAATATGACAAATGTTCAAAATAGTTATTTGAACGGAAACTCGATGAATTTGACAGAATGTTCTACAAGAAGTACTGTCGAAATTAATACAAGTAGTAATAATCAATGCACAGCAACCGT